>MU225665.1:229610-263382 GCA_018584345.1 Thuja plicata | reverse complement strand
CTGTTAAGGGAAAAACCACTGGGACCGGTACCCCAAATTTTCACTCTTCTGAAGTGAGCCCTGTTAGGAGCCAACCTTGTTAAAGGTTACAAACACACTATTAAGTGTGACCTTGTTAGAGGATTTTCAATACATACATTGTCAATAAGTATCTGGCATCTACGTTACCATCCTTGAATCAGTCTCATGACTGTCAATACGCTTTATGCAAAATCTTACTACCATCCTTGAATCAGCCTCCTTCTTAGACTGTCAATAGGCTTTAGGTAAGACCGGTGCTACTATCATGATTCAACCTTCTGGTAATCTGTTAGGATATACCTCAATTACAAAAGACTGTTAAGTCCTGCTCTGTTAAGAGACTTTAATGCTTCAATGGTTAAAATGAAACAAAATGGCATGTTTCTAATGCAACTGAATTGCAGATTTTCAGATCTATTTACTTACAATATCTTTATGATCAATGTATCAATTCAATTCCTTTGTACTTAACTATTTCTACTCTGTGATACTATGATTCACTATCCTTTGGTGTCTGCAAAATTATTTAGCTCTCCCTTAGCTTGATTGATCAAGACTGCATGAAGTTAATCCTTCATCAGTTTCTCTTCAACATCTTCTATCAGTTCACTCCCCCGTGTATCTGATTGTGTATTTTCCACACTGGAATGAATTATGCTTGTCTCTTAAATAGACATGATTTTCCTTAATTCTAGGTTCTTTTCTTCTTGATTCTTGGCGTGAAAAAAAATCCATCCAAATGGATTTATGGCTTTAACTCCTGATTTATCTCATAGTTATCTTCTTTCCAACTGTACAAATCACTTACTTAACTGTGGTCAAATAAAAAAAATAAAACAACCAGTTAAGTCTATCCTTTAGCTCTGCCAGCTAGATATTTTGTCATTTTCTGATCTCTCTATTTCATTTTTCAATTCTACAGTTCGTCGCCGGTGACAACTACCAGTTCCATCGGTGTCACTTCAGTTAGCTTCAGGATCTCCATCCGTCGGGTATCATTGGATCTTTGTTCATCAGGAAAAACCATTTTTACCTCATCAAGTATCATGTGATTCTTCTTTGTCAGGAAACACTGTCTTCTACTTTTCAGGCATCACTGTGACTTTAATCTCTATCTTTACCGATGGTGTGCACTCCGCCGATGTAGTCTATCACTTAGTAAATACTAGACTTTTATGCATTGCTAGAAGCATAACCTTTATTCCATTGGTTCTCTGAAGTCTTTGGCATGATCATACATATGATATCAAGTTGACATCAATGACAATACAAACCATTAACTGATTTAATGTCTTGCATCATCTTCAACTTAATATAGTCAATCATTTAATCTGTTATATGTCATCAGGGAGACTGTATTGACCAACATTCAACAAAGGTATAAATATCTTTTTGACAATTATGATGATGTGTAACCGATTGAATTTTTTATAATGTTAAGTTGAAGATAATGCAAGGCATTAAATCAGTTAATGGTTTGTATTGTCATTGATTTCAACTTGATATCATCTGTACAGTCATGTACATAATGCCAAAGACTTTAGAGAATCAATGGAATAAAGGTTATGCTTTCAGTAATGCATAAAAGTCAAGTATTCACTAAGTGTCAGACAACACCAATGGAATGCACACCATTGGTAAAGGCAAAGAACAAAAGTCATAGTGATACCCGACGAGCAGAATATAGTGTTGCTTGACGAAGCAGAAACACAAGATGCCCGACGAGCTGAAAAAAGAGTTACCCGACAAGAAAAATCCAATGATGCCTGATGAAAGGAGATCCTAAAGCTAACTGGAGTCACACCGATGGAACAAGCAGTTATCACCCACGACTAACTACAGAGTTGACCGAAAGAACAGAGAGTTCAAAAAATGACAAAATATCTAGCTGGCAAAGCTTAAGAATAGACTTAAATGATTGTTTTATTTGTTTTATTCGACCAGAGTTAAGTAATTGATTTAAAAAAGATCTGTACAATTGGTAAGAAGATAACTAAGAGATAAATCAGGAGTTAAAGCTTTAAATCAAATTGGATGGATTTTTTTTCACGCCAAGAATCAAGAATTAAGGAATATCATGTCTATATAAGAGAGAAGCATAATTCATTTTCGCAAGAAATCACACAAAAGGGGAGTGAATAGAAAGAGGATGCTAAAGAGAAACTAATGAAGAAGAACTTCATACAATCCTGATCAATCAATCTGAAGGAGAGCTAAAGAATTATGCAGACACTGACGAAAAGTGAAGCACAGCATCACAGATCAGAAAGTGTGGAGAAAAAAGAATTGAATTGATACATTTATTAGAGAGGTAATGTACTTAAATAGATCTAAAAATCTGCAATTCAAGTTGCATTAGAAACAGGTCATAGTGTTTCAGTTTAACCATTGAAGCATCAAGTCTCTTAACAGAGCAGGACTTAAATAGTCTTCTGTAATTGAGGTATATCCTAATAAATTGCCAAAAATATTTTCATGAAGATAGCATTAAGTGCCCGATACTGACACACAGTCTAAGAAGGAGGCTGATGTAGTTAGCTAGCACCAGATATGCCAGATACCTATTATGCCTAGAGAGGTTGATTAATATTGGTAGCATATACATGCCAGATATCAAGTGACATTTTATTATTAAAATCCTCTAACATGGTCTCACTTAACAGTGTGTTTGTAACCTTTAACATGGTTGGCTCCTAACAGGGATCACTTCAAAAGAGTGAAAATTTGGGGTACTGGTCCCAGTGGTTTTTCTCTTAACAGGGTTTCCATGTTAAAATCCATGTGTTATGTGTGTATAGTTTATTACTTTACTGTTTTACATTTCACATATGCATTTTTGGATTGATTGGTATACTCTGCATATTTACTGAGTATCGGTAAATATTTTTACTGCTTATCAGTTATCAAGGAGAATAAGGACAGACAAGGTAAACTGACAGACAGTTAATCATTATAAGTATTTCATGGCATCCATCTTGTAGGGACTTAACAATCTGAGATGTATTTGATTGGTGGTTAAAGTTTAAAGGATAAATTTTTGACACCACTGATTCACCCCCCCACCCCTCTCATTTATTACTAACAATTGGTATCAAAGCTTGTGTGCTTAGAAGGAAGGTTTCAAGACCTAACTAAAGATCACAAGATGAATAGATGAGATGTGCCCAAGTTGAACAAAGACAACTTTGCTTCATGGAAAAGAAGAATAAGACTCCACTTATCAGGTATTGGTAATGATATTACAAAATACTTAGATACTGAATATGTGTTTCCCACTGGACCATTAATAGTAGATCAATTGAGAGTGAAGCATGAGCACAACTACATGGTCGTAGAGTTTTCTTCCTCTCTCTCCGACGCTGAATTTGAAGATGTCAAAGATTGCACAACTGCAAAGACAATGTGGGACAAACTGAAGCTTGTATATGGTGGTCATGCGAATGTTCTAAGAGCCAAGGTAGAAAGCCTTAGAGGAAAATTTGATGATCTCAGAATGAAAGAAGGAGAAAACATCACACAGTGTGGCACAAGAATAAAAGAAGTAGTCAATGCTATATGAGGTGTTGGAGGTACACTTGAAGAGGAGATAGTGGTAAGTAAAATTTTAAGAACCTTATTGCCTATATATGCTATTAGAGTTTCTGCTATTCAAGAAATGAGAGTAGTAGAAAACAATACAGTTACTCTTGATAGTTTGATTGATAGACTGATTTCATTTGAGATGAATAACTTTGATAATAGTGTCTTACCAAAATTAGAGTCTGCATTTAATTCTTCTATGAGAATAAGTAAATCTAGTTAGAGACATACATCTAGAAGAGATATTGAAAGTGAAAGTGAAGAAGAAGATCTAGATGAAATAGAAGCACTCATGGAAAGGAGAATGCAAAGAGGCAAAGGTAAATACAAAGGCAAGTTACCACTTATATGCTTTAATTGTAAAGAGATTGGACACTTTGTTGCAAGATGTCCTAACAAAAGAAAAGATGACAGAAGTGATGATAGATCTTTTGAGAATAAATCTGACAAAGGTGATAACAAAGATTACAGAGGTTACTGACAATCAGAAAGATGGGATACCTAAGACTACAAGGATAAAGGCAAGAAGGCTAGCTACCTAGCTGCTTGAAAAGATGAAGATACTGACACCAAACCTAATGATGACATCAAGATGGTATTTGTAGCTGTGAAGGATGATTCAGATGAAGATGAAAGGTATGAAGAAACTGCACTCATATATAAGGTTAGCAAGAATGATATCTGGATTATAGATAGTGGCTGCACTCACCATATGACCGGTGACAAAGAAAATTTTAACACTTTTGATTATTATAATGGTGGTACAGTAAGAATGGGTAATGATACACCTTGTCTGATTGAAGGTAAAGGAAATATAATGTTGAATAACCTGATTAAATGTGAAAATGCTTATTGGGTAAAAGGATTGAATTATAATATGTTGAGTGTTTCTCAGCTGAATAATTTAGGTCACAAAGTAGCATTTGAGAACAAGAAGGCAAAGATCTTCAATGAATCAAGAAAACTGATTGGTACCAGTGAATAGACTAAAGGTAACTTATTCTATCTGAATGACACTAACACCACTTTATTAATGACTAGAAACGAAGACATATGGTTGTGGCACAAAATATTGTGTCATGTCAATTTTGACAACATGATGAAAATAAGCAGAAGAAGAAGTGTAAGAGGCTTACTAATGATGACAAAGCCAGACAACATCATAAGCAAAAATTGTCAAAAAGGTAAAATGAAAAAGTCTAGTTTAAAAGGTAAAACCCATACATCTGATGATATTCTAGAATTAGTCCATATTGATTTATGTGGACCTATGAGGACAAAGAGATATTATGGAGATAGATATTTTATTCTCTTTGTTGATGATTACTCTAGAATGATGACAGTCATGTTTTTAAAAGAAAAATATGAAGCATTCAAGATGTTTAAATGGTATAAGGCTATGGTAGAAAAATAAAGTGGGAAGGATCTAAAATGTTTAAGATCAGACAAAGGAGGAGAATTTATATCAGATGAATTCACTAATTTATGTAATGAGCATGGTATAAAAAGACAGGTTTCTGCACCAAGAACACCACAGCAAAATAGGATTGCTGAGAGAAGGAACGGATCAATAGTTGATTGTGCAAGAACACTAATGATAAAAGGGGACATCACCCAAATCTTTTGGAGAGAAGAAGTTAGCACTATTGTTTATACACTTAACAGAGTACAATTGAAGGACACAAAGAAGACACCTTATGAGCTATGGTATGGTAAATCACCCAATGTAAGTTACTTCAAGATATTTGGTAGTCAATGTTATGTCTTAAAGGATGATAGAAATGGAAAGCTTGACGCCAAAAGTGATGAAGGTATTTTTGTGGGGTATTCTACCAAGAGCAAAGCTTTTAAATGTCTAATCAAGGCTTCTAACAAAATAGTTGAAAGTGCAAATGTAAATATTGATGAATTTGCAGAAAAGAATGAGCTAGAAAGAAAAAAAGAACCAGACGACTACAACAAGTTTGTATACTATGAAGAACCCATAACTCTACCCATGCAATAGTGCTTAATTCTAGAACAACAGAATGTTGCAACTGACAGTCAGAATGTTGTTACCAACGGTCAAGATAATGATCAAGATAATGTACAAGGTAATGAAGATCAAATTGATACATAAAGAGTTGTACCTATACTTTCAAGATATGTAAGAAGGAATCATCCAGAGGACCAAATCATAGGAGATAAGAAAGCTAGTACAAGAACAAGAAGTAAGTCTTTAAACTCAAATTGTTTAATTTGTGACGTTGAGCCAAAATCTGTCAATGCTGCACTAGATAATGAAGAATGGATAAGTGCTATGAATGATGAGATTGAGAAGATTGAGAAGAACAAAACATGGTCACTTGTGCCAAGACCAGATGACAAGAATGTCATCGTTACAAAATGGATATTCAGGAATAAGCTGAATGCGAATGGAGAAGTCACAAGGAACAAAGAAAGAATAGTATGTAAGGGGTATGCACAAGAGGAAGGTATAGACTATGGAGAAACCTTTTCATCCATTGCTAGGCTGGAAGGAGTAAGAATAATACTTGCTTAAGCTACATACAAAGGATTCAAAGTATATCAAATGGATGTCAAGTCAGCATTCCTCAACAGAATACTTGAAGAACAGGTATACATTGAACAACCAGAAGGGTTTGTAGATCCAGACAAGAGGAACATGGTATGTATACTTCACAAAGCCTTGTATGAATTAAAACAAGCTCCTAGAGCTTGGTATGAATGACTTTAATCCTATCTAATAAGTATTGGATTCATAAGGACTAGTGAAAACAGTAATCTTTATTTGAAAAAAGATATTGATGCTAACACTTTAAATGCTAAAATATTTGTTGATGACATCATATTTGGAGGCAATGATATGCTATGCAAGTCATTTGCTGATGAGATGAGAAAAGAGTTTGAGATGTCTATGTTTGGAGAGATCAAGTTCTTTCTTGGTCTGAAGATCATTCAACAAAGTGAAGGTATTTTCATTACACAGTCCAAATACATCAAAGAGGTCCTGAAAATATTCAAGATGGACGATTCCAAACTAGTTGGAACACCGATGGATACTAGAATAAAATTAACAAAGGAAGACAAGACAATAGAGGTAAATCAGACTTTGTACAGATCAATGATTGGAAAACTCATGTATGTTGTACACACTAGACTAGATATTGCACATGCAATAGGAATTGTTGCTAGATTTTTTGCTAACCCCAGGGAATCACATATGACTGCTGTGAAAAGAATTCTAAGATATCTAAAGAATACTAAGGAATTTGGCTTATGGTATAGAAGAGAAGGAAAATTTGAACTTAATGTGTTTACCGATGCTGGTTGGGATGGAAATCTTGATGATCGAAAGAGGAAAACTAGAGGATCATTCTTTATGGGTGACAAACTTGTCACATGGATTAGCAAGAAGCAAGGATGCATCTCTCAGTCAAATGCAGAAGTAGAATATGTTGTTGCTATTGCAAACTACTCAAATATTGCATGGATCAAACAGTTGCTAGAAGGTATGCATATGAAGATCTTAGAACCAGTGATTATCTATTGTGATAACACCAATGCAATAAACATTTCCAAGAATCCAGTCATGCATTCCAAGACTAAACACATTGCAATAAAGTATCATTATTTAAGAGAACAAGTTCAAGAAAAAGAAGTGATACTTGAGTATGTGCAATCTAAAGAACAATTGGCCAATATCTTCATCAAGAAACTACCCAAGGATACATTTGAGTACCTGAGAAAAAGGCTAGGGGTCAAACCCTTGTCTACAATTCAATAAAAGACTGAAGGCTGCATCAACCTATATATTATCATAATATCATTCATGTTGATGCAAGCAACAAGATGAACTTCAAAGCTACATCTATATACAGAAAGGTATATATCATAACTGAGCACCAGAGCATATTGATGTATTGCTGATGGATAAGGGAAATTCAAGGAATATATTATGGGTCAAGAGAAAATATCACTTGACATTAATGTCAGATATCTGTGAGATATTTGTTTGGCATTTTTTTCAAAGGGAGAGAAAGTTTCCATATTATCACAGTATTCAGAAAAAGAAGAAAGATTATCTATTATTAGATTACTCCAACAGGGAGAGATCATATCCATAGGGAGAGTTGCTGACAAAAGATATAGACATCAAAGAACAAGAACATTCAAAAGAGAGATATTGACACAAGGGAAGGACGCAACGCATCAGAACAAGAAATAAAGAAAGCTACAAGAATCAAATCTAAGCTAACACAGAGCTTACCAGCGGTCAGACATTTGTATCAGTTATCAAAACAAACTGTTTGGTAATTTGATGAATCTCAACAATTGTATTTCATATTGTATTAGAAGTAGTATAGTGTGATAATATAGTATGTTTCCATCAATGCCAAAGGGAGAGATTGATGACATGTAACTGATTGAATATTTGATAATGTTAAGTTGAAGATAATGCAAGGCATTAAATTAGTTAATGGTTTGTATTTTCATTGATTTCAACTTGATATCATCTATACGGTCATGTACATAATGCAAAATACTTTAGAGAATCAATGGAACAAAGGTTATGCTTTCAGCAATGCATAAAAGTCAAGTATTCACTAACTGACAGACAAAACTGATGGAGTGCACACCATCGGTAAAGGCAAAGAACAAAAGTCATAGTGATACCCGACGAGAAGAAGACAGTGTTGCCTGACGAAGTAGAAACACAGGATGTTTGACAAGCTGAAAATAGAGTTACCCAACAAGAAAAATCCAATGATGCCCGACGGATGGAGATCCTGAAGCTAACTAGAGTCAAAATGATGGAACTGGCAGTTATCACTGATGACTAACTGCAAAGTTGACCGACAGAACAGAGAGTTTAGAAAATGACAAAATATCTAGCTAGCAGAGCTTAAGGATAGACTTAACTGGTTGTTTTATTTGTTTCTTTATTTGAAAAGGGTTAAGTAATTGATTTAAAGAAGATTTGTACAATTGGCAAGAAGATAACTATAAGATAAATCAAGAGTTAAAGCTTTAAATCAAATTGGGTGGATTGTTTTTCACGACAAGAATCAAGAATCAAGAATTAAGGAATATCATGTCTATCTAAGAGACAAGCATAATTCATTTCCGCAAGCAATCACATACATGGAAGGGGAGTGAATAGAAAGAGGATGTTGAAGAGAAACTGATGAAGAAGAACTTCATACAGTCCTGATCAATCAAGCTGAAGGAGAGCTAAAGAATTTTGTGGACACCGACGAACAATGAAGCACAGCATCACAGAGTAGAAATTGTGGAGCAAAAAGAATTGAATTGATACATTGATCAGAGAGGTAATGTACTTAAATAGATCTGAAAATCTGTAATTCAAGTTGCATTAGAAACATGTCATATTGTTTTAGTTTAACCATTGAAGCATAAAGTCTCTTAACAGAGTAGGACTTAAACAGTCTTCTATAATTGAGGTATATCCTAACAGATTGCCAAAAATATTGTCATGAAGATAGCATTGAGTGCTCGATACCAACACACAGTCTAAGAAGGAGGCTGATGCAGTTAGGTAGCACCAAATATGCCAGATACCTATTGTGCCTAGAGAGATTGATCAATATTGGTAGCATATACATGCCAGATATCAAGTGACGTTCTATTATTAAAATCCTCTAACAAGGTCACACTTAACAGTGTATTTGTAACCTTTAACAGGGTTGGCTCCTAACAGGGCTCACTTCAGGAGAGTGAAAATTTGGGGTACCAGTCCCAGTGGTTTTTCCCTTAACAGGGTTTCCACGTTAAAATCCATGTGTTATGTGTTTATGGTTTATTACTTTACTGTTTTACATTTCACATATGCATTTCCGGATTGATTGGTATACTCTACATATTTACTAAGTATCGATAAATAGATTTACTACTTATCGGTTATCAAGGAGAATAAGGACAGACAAGGTAAACCGACAGACACTTGATCATTATAAGTATTTCATGGCATGCATCTTGTAGGGACCTAATAATATAAGATGTATTTGATTGGTTTTTAAAGTTTAAAGGATAAATTTTTGAGGCCACTGAATCACCCCCNAACCCCCCCCCCCCCCCCCCCTCTCAATTATTACTAAAACATTAGACTATAGTTCTAGAAAATTTTGTCAAACAAGGGGGATATATTTTGTATAAGAGATAAAGGGACATATATGAGATATGGGAAAAACAAAAAAATCATATATGTGAAAAAAAAAAGAGGAGAAGAAAAAGTGTATAGGGAGTAACTACCAAGGGGGCATTACACATTTTGATGACATTGAAGATTTTTGTCAAAAATGCCCAACTAATGTCAAAGGGGGAGATTGTTATCTTTGTACATTTTTTTTGTTGTCATTGGTTTTGTCAAAGTCATAGGTCATGGAGAAAATAGTCGGTGAACGGAAAAATTCTTATATTGGACTATTCGGTAATACACACTAAGGCAGTCGGTCAAGACAAAGCATTATGCAGTCGATAAAGAAAAGGTAATTGAGAACTAAGTATACCAAGCATATTTTTTTACTGAGTGGATATACTACACAGATTTTATAGTTACCAAACACTAAGGGATCATACAACCAAGTCAGATATTCAATTCAAAAAGTGATAAGGATGCATTTAATGCATTAATTACATTGCTACAAGTATTAATAACAATTGGTTACACGATCAACGATCGAGACAATTCAGGATGAAGATATAAGGCATAGATCAAGTGGTTAATGGGAGTTTTATATTTCCAAGAAAAACACCAAGTACCAAGGTAAAAGTGACACGATCACCGAGCGAGAAAGAAGATTGAACGGTTTAGGATAATCATTTCCTAACTAACTCACATGATTAAAAGGTTAAAATTTAATATTTATAAAGGATAATTCATGAGTTATGGAGTTTTGTTAATGATGTTAATGAAGGGTTTAATGTTTCTATTCAATTATTGAGGGAGAACAACACAGAGAAGAGTAGTACCAAGCACATTTAGTTACAGAAGAGTAGAATAGTGAAGTGTTACAGTGATCAGATTAAGGTAACACATATCAAAGCACATAGAATCTGAATCAGCATTTTTATTTGATGCAAAGTATAACAGACATTTCATAGTTTAAATACTATTGTATTGTGAAGGTTAAATCCCAACACTAGGTAGATCCTAACAAATCTTTTCATTTTAAATCCTTTAATAAGGTACATCTCTAAGTGTAGAGATTGTAAATTCCTCTAACCAGGTAGACCTAATAAGTCTTGTATACTCTTAACTGAGTAAGCTATCAGAAGTAGAAAAACCATTGTAACTCTAAACAAGCACCTTTCATACTGTAGTAAGTGAAATTTGTGGGTGTCATCCCCACCACATTTTTGTCCTCTAACCAAGGATTTATGCATAACCAAAATCATTGTTTTATGAGTTTATTTTTCATGGTTCTAATGTTTTGAATTGCATACTTTACATTACTTTCATTTCAATGTAATGGAGTCGGTAAATAGTGAACAGCAAGCTTATGGTTAAACAATTAAGGTATTAAGTTAAGAAGTTTTATAAGTACTGATTTGCCCCTCCCCTCTCAGTCCTTACTTTACATACATTATTCCAAAACTAAATTCCTAATGATGTTTCTAGATCCTTTCAGTATTCTTACCTTCTCTTTCTTTCCCTTCAATTTGTCCCTTTTTTCTTTCTCCTTAAGCTTATCAGACATTTTCAATAGCTCCTTAGGGCTCATCTGAGTAATATCAATTATTTTTTTCATTTATTCATATTTAGGTTCTCCTTAATCTTCTTCCTTAGCACTAGTTGAATTCTTTGTTTTTCTCTTCATCATTGTGCTACCTTCACCGATTAGATCTAGCTTCCTCTTCACTGCAAATATATATTTATCATCCTTAAATCCTTTACCTTTATGTTCTATCACTTCCTCAACAATCTTCTCTTTAGGTGCTTCAACATCATTTTGGATATGAATTTTTTGTATCTATTCTGGGGTATCAGAGATAACATTATCTATGATGTCATTAATCTCTTCATTTTTTGTATCTTGTTCTTTTCCTTTCTCTTCTACCTATTTTTCTTCAGTTTCAGTCTTTAACTTTAATAACTTTATCCATTAATCTACTATATCCTCTCTTACCAATTGTATTTCTCCAATGTGAATTCTTGTAATTTTGATTCTTGTCTTAAATTCTCCTCCTTTCTTCAACCATTAACTTTACCTCTTTTGTAGTTAATTCAATTTGGAAAAGTTCAATTTCTTGTTTCATCATTACTCTATCAATATTCAAAGCTTCTCTCCATCTTTTGTCAACTACCTTGTACAGTTCCTTTTGTATAGCCTTGAATAGTTCACTTGGTGCTTTGCAAAATATATGTAGAATTTCTACAACTACATCTTCTATCTTTCTTTTCTCTTCATTGTCAAATTTATCAAAGTGTGTCAACACCTCTGGAATTCTTTCATATTCCTTAATATATTTAACAACATTATCAAGAATAACAATATTGTCAACTTTGTCAGATTCCTCAGTAGGCTTTCCTACTATAGTAGACTTATTCTCACTAGCTCTCAATTCCTTTTGATCCTTCACAGACTTAGTTTCAAATTTTTCTTCTTTACCCTTTTCCTTACCTCCTTTCTTACTCCTTGACTCTTTATAGCATAATGTCATTTCTTTCTTTCTTCTGTAAGTTTTCTGAATAGTCTCAAGTGTCTCCTTTTCTTTCTTAGTCAAAATAGGAGTAGTATATGTAGATTTAGTTTGTTTCAATACTAAACTCCTAGGTACTCTTTGAGGTGTAATCGCTTCAACTTTAACTTCAGCATCCTTAGCTTTCATAGCAGAAGATGTTCCTGCCTCCTTACTCTCCATTTTCTTTCTAAGTTTTATCATCATTTATGGTGCTATGCCACTCATTTTGGATATATTTTCAACTTGTTTCCTAATATGTTTTTGGATTATCAATTCTCTTAATTGACTATAAATTTTCAATGATGACTCTTCATAGGTTTCAAACCTAGGTGTTGAAGTATCAATTGGCTTTTACAATTGAACATAATCATGAATAGTGACTAAATCACCATCAACTTCATAACCCATAGATGGTATCCAACATGTTCTAGGTTGCATTTCTTGTAACATACATGTATCTGTATCTACTAGAAAATATATATCATCTTTGTACTTGTATAGTCATAAAATGGAAGCACTTCCATGGTAGACTGGTTTAGCCTTCTAAGTAAGTGGTTTGCGGTCATTTCAAGCACCTTGAATTGGTTCCTGACTTTGATCTGGCTTTATCCCTCTATTCTGTCCCATTTCCACTTTCTCCAACCTATTTCTGGCACCTCAGACTAAAAAATTGGGACTTTGGCCTCAATTTCAAGGTCAACCTTTTTGGGTCAAGGTTGACCTCAACCTTGACCTAGGTCACAATTGACCTTTTCCAATCTCGGGATTCAAATTTCAGAATTTCAGGGTTTCCGAATGTTGGTCTTTGGAAAAAGTTAATTCCTACTTCGGTGTCGGTTGTTTCAGTCTTCAGAACAACAAACCTTAAATTATATTTAATTTAGGTCCTCTTCTAGGGGCATGGGTCCAATTGGAATTTGATTCTCCTATGTCAGCCTCTCTAGAGGATTGTGCCCTAGTTTCATATAAAAGGAAGCTTTCTCCTCTCATTTTCTCTAAGACTTGATAACCATGATCAACTAAGCACAATTACAAGAATTAAAAGACCTGAAGAGTGAGATCCAAAGGTGAAGAAGAAATACTTGAATCAATCCAAGTGGCCATTGAAGCATTAATCCATTCTCAAGCACTTCTCAAGCACTCATTTTCATCAAGGAGATCCATTGCTGGCCATTGAAGGATTCAAGCTCCATGGAGCCCTCTTGTTGAAGATTTATCCATCTACATTCCTCCAAGCCTCTTCCAATTCAAGAACCCATTCAATATTGGTGTTTAAGATCTAAAAGAAATTGATTGAAGACATCCTACATTCTACATCCTTTTTGGTGCATACATACTTGTGGTTTCACGGATTCAAATCCACCAAAAGGACTTCTACAAGCAAGGTGAATTTGTGCATTTACTTTGTTTTATTTATGCAATTTCAATTATACTTTAAGGTTAATTCCAAAACTAGGGCTTGACCAAGGCAAACCCCTCCCCCCAAAAAAACAAACCATTTTTCTTGTAGGTACAGGTTCGGAACAGCAGATTGGGACAAAGATTTGGATACCCTTTTCGGCAAACTTTCGGGATCCAAAAATAGAATTTAAGTCTGAGACTTTTTAGGTCAATTCTTCCCTAGGGCACAATCAGAAATTCTATTTTAATGGTGACATTAACTTGAGGGTACAAATTGGAACTATGTTTAAATGGAAAAATATTCATGGGTTTTGTTCGTCTCTGCATTTGTATTCTAGATCTAGTCTCAGATTTTCCAGAAACTCAACACAGGCTTCAGAAAATAGCATTCTTCAGATCTGTAATATTTCAAGGTTAGTATATTTCCCCTATTCATTTCAATTAAGGTTATCAATCTTTCTATATCAATTTCACATTCAAATAAATAAACTGGTACTTAAGATCTTCCTTGTTTATTCTTATTTCCTAATGATGGATTATTTTATGCATTGATCCTTCCATTTTGGATTAATCAAATTGGATCTTTCATTTTTACATCTAAGGATAGAAGGAGAGTATGTTATTTACCCCTAAATTTCAATAAGAAATCAAATCACATCTTTCAAATGTAAGATAGGATAATAACAAACCCTAAAAATCCAACCATATTTATTTTCTTATCTTACAGTACTTCTCAATAATATTGGTTGGGATTCTTTCTCTTAAGTGCATTTTTCCTTGAAAATATTTAAAGTAACCCCACATAACCGAATTAAAATCATTTCCTAAAGTCCTAATACATTTCTTAATTTGTATTACTACCGGTCTATCCTATGACCAAGTAATAGGACCTATTCAAGGAAAATGATTTTGCAAGTAAAAGAACATACATACCAGGAGTGATCCATATTCGAATGACTACTTCTTATCTTTCTTGATATTCTCCATGTTCACAAATAATTAACTCCTCAACATCTCACAAAGATCATATTTTTCATCTTCCTTTACCATTCTATGTGTAGCATGAATAGTTCCACCAAGTACACTATTCAACTAATTAGACTGATATACTCTATAACCTATCACCATTGAAGTGAATCTTACTTCCTTATCAATTATATCCTTGATAGTCATGGCTCGGTGATCCTATTTGGATTTGATCAAATGAGTAACCAAATTTGAAGCAATAGTCTGTAGAGTTGGTGCCTCATCGGTCACACAAAATATAGTAACTTTGTTGATTAACTCATTTGTAATCTTGTGTGGCTTGTCTAGCCAAATAAATTGATTATGGACTCTTCTCAATACATATCTTATCCAGTCTAGATGAAAATCATCAGGTATCTTAGCCACATAAGTGAAACCTTTATGTACCAAATGCATATGCTCATTTTTCACCTTCACATCATCGCTCAAAGTAAGGAATTCATTATATATGTCATTAGCTCCAAGTTCTTCTAGCTTGAAGTTGATGAAAGAAAAAATTTCTTAAGTCAACAGTAGACCATAGGGTATTGAAGATAGGGCACCCATTGGATCATTTTCATTTTCCTTCATCAGGGGTAACTTGAATATGGGTTTTGGCTCACCAATGATGTCAACCAAAACTGGAGTATCCATAATGTCAATAATTAATAGTAACAACAATTATTTTTTAGGAATAACAATCCACAACAAAACTCAGAGGGGGGTGAATCAGTTGTGATATAGATTATCAAACTTTAAACTTTATAAACCAAATCTGCAAATGTAAATGATAACACAGTAAATGCCAACACCATAACATAATATTTTTTGTCAAGGAAACCCTGTTAAAGGTAAAACCCCGGTGGGAATTAACACCCACAAATAATTTACTGGGAGTATATTATCCCTTTTAAAATATTTATCCTTGTAGGAGCTTGTTACAACATTACAGTACACAGTCCCTATTAGGAGACAGACCCTGTTAGGAGTCAAAAAGAAACAGTAGGCTCACTACCAAGGCACATTGCCCAAATGGTGCAGGAGCACCCTAAATGAACTAAGTTTTCCTTTGTCACTTAGGTTTTCCATCAAGGTCCCAAGTGTCCTTTATTCATGTTAGAATCATAGGTTACTCATTGGACTCCTTTGTAAGACCATAGTTCCAAGTTTGGCATTTTATAAGCCCTTAGTCAACTATTGGTCAATGATTGTCCAAAACCTAATTTATAGTTTATTTCTATGTTTTTCATGTTTGGATCCACTAGGGATCACAAAAATAAGGTTGGGACCAATTTTGGTCACCTAATTTGCAAAATTGCAAAGTATTGCAAAATTGCTCAAAAAGTTGTCAAGCAACTTTTGAGCAACTTTGTGTCAAAACTTGTAAAACAACTCCCAAAAGGATATTTAGTTCAAATATGTAATGTAACCATTTGGAGTGCCTAAAAAATCCCTCATAGGTGGGTGGTAGGCTAATCTGATGTAAATTTTTGGCATAAATCAATAAAAACTACCATTTTCCAGCATTCTTGAGCAACAATCAGTGTGTACAGACACATACAGATTCATCTAAGGGAAAGGATGAATGAATAAGGTATCCCCATGTTTTATCCTTATTCTACATTTGGTTTCATGGTCTAATACCCTTTCCATTGAAAGTTATCTAATTTTCTTTCTTCCTGCCATGGATTTTAGGCCCTAAATCAAGGTTTCACAAAGAATTGAGTGTATTTCTCATTTTTACCATGGGAATTAAATGAACCTTGCTGGAAAGAATTTTTTAGTTATGTTCTTTAATAATTTGCAGGATAGGTTTGTCAAAGTGCAGGGAGATGGGCTTGCCATGATGCCCTAGGTGTATATGACCATGTATGCACCATTCACTAGATTAGTACAGTCAACATAACTCTTGTTTAGGGATTCATCAAAGGCCCTAAACCAGTGTGGTATATCCTTATACATTCCCTCACATTAACCAAGTATTTTTTTGGGCATTAGATGCAAGGAAGGAGTACTTGTAGTGCAAGTGCTCTCCAAATTAGGCCTAATTATAAAGGTACTTTTGTGTGTTTTCCTGTCTTTCCTTCACCTTCATGATTTTGTGCTTAATCCTAAGGTATTAGGCCATAAAGGGTGTATGAATCCATAATTCATTCTAGGGGTTATGTGGAATAATTTTTTTTAAGAGGAAAAATCCTTCGGTAAAAGGCTACAAGCCTAGTGTTGGATTTGTGAAGCAACTATGTCTCAAAGGTTGCAAAGGATGGATAGAACCATTGGATATTGTTTTTAGGGACCTAAATAAACCATATCTTTGAGTATAGCTCACCCCTAGTCCTGAGAGTCACTTCATGGGGTATTATTGATAATTTGGGATAGAGTGCTTGATAGCCAACCTAGGTAGTTGGTGTTCTAGACTTGGTGAAACCCAGTGAATAGGTTACCCTTGGGGTTTTGGGTTGTGATAACCTTGGACCAAGTCATTTTCCACACTTTTGATAGGTGTGAATCACTTTTCCTCTTTGATTTGGGTATTCAATGGTATATTCCCCTATTTTGAGTCCTTTGGAGGCTTCCTACTGCCCACTCTACATCAAGTGGTATCAGAGCTATGTCTTCTCCTGAGGATGAAGAGATCCCTTCAAGGGTTACAAACATTGAACTAGAAAAGATGGTGAGAGAAAAGAGGGCAAAAAATTCAGCCTTGACAAGAAGCCTTCATGAGTTGGAGAACAAGGTAAAGAGGGGAAAAGAAGACACTTATGGTGGTGAAGAAGGGAGTGAAGAAGAACATGATAGCCCTAATCAGGATGTGAACATTTCTGCAGCCCAGAGACCCCTCCTAGATGCCTTAAATTCTATGGGGAGAAGAACCATGGAGGAGAAGTTGGATTAACCAACTTTTAATGGGAAAATGAATGCAGATTAAGCCTTGGATTAGATAGAGGCCTTGACAAGCTTCTTTAAGTGCGAGGACATCCCTAAGAAGCAAAGAGTAAAGATGGAAAGATCCAAGTTCAAGGGTGAAGCCCTAACTTGGTGGAACTTCATCCAGATAGAGAGGGTGAAGAATGGGAGAAGTATGATTGCTTCATGGAACAAGATGGTAGCATTGATCAAGGAGACATATGTGCCTGAATAATATGGGTTGCAACTCCATAGAAGGAATCAAAACTTAAAACAAAAGACATGGATGTACGCTCATACATCAAGGAATTCCTAAAACTATGCATGAAGACTAATGTAGCAGAGGGTGAAGAAGAAAATATAGAAAGGTATATGAAAGGTCTTAAGGTATCCATTCAAGAGGAACTTAGCCTACACTTCCCTACCTCAGTAAACAAGTGTTATCAAATGGCACTCAAGGTAGAGGAGAAGTGGAAAAGAAAGCAGGAGTTTGGAAAGGGAAAGAGCAATGACAGTGGAAGGAACTAAGTGAAATAAGTTTTCCTTTGGAAATAAGGGTTTCCATCAAGGTCCAAAGTGGCCTCTAGTCATGTTAGAATCATAGGTTACTCATTGGACTCCTTTGTAAGACCATAGTTCCAAGTTTGGCATTTTATAAGCCCTTGGTCAACTATTGGTCAATGATTGTCCAAAACGTAATTTATAGGTTATTTCTATTTTTTCATGTTTGGATCCACTAGGGATCACAAAAATAAGGTTGGGCCTAGGTTTGGTCACCTAATTTGCAAAATTGCAAAGTATTGCAAAATTGCTCAAAAAGTTGTCAAGCAACTTTTGAGCAACTTTGTGTCAAAACTTGTAAAACAACTCCTGAACAGATAGTTAGTTCAAATATGTAATGTAACCATTGGGAGTGCCTACAAAATCCCTCATAGGCCTTTTTTAGGCTAATCTGATGTAAATGTTTGGCATAAATCAATAAAAACTACCATTTTCCTGCATTCTCGAGCAACAGTCAGTGTGTATGAATAGGTATGAATTCATCTAAGGGAAAGGCTGACTGAATAAGGTATCCCCATGTGTTAGCCTTCTTCTCCATTTTTTTTAATGGTCTAATACCCTGTCCATCAAAAATTATCTAATTTTCATTCTTCATGCCCTTGATTTTAGGCCCTAAATCGGGGTTTCACAAAGAATTGAGTGTATTTATCATTTCCACCATGGGATTTCAATGACCCTTTGTGGGAAGAATTTTTTATTTATTTTCTTTAATATTTTGCAAGATAGTTTTGTCAAAGTGCAGGGAGATGGGCTTGCCATGATGCCCTACGTGTATATGACCATGTATGCACCATTCACTGGATCAATACAATCAACATAACTCTTGTTTGGGGATTCATCAAAGGCCCTAAATTAGTGTAGGATATACTTATACATGCCCTCAAATGAACCAAGTATTGGTTTGTTCATTGGATGCAATTAAGGATTACTTGTAGTGAAAGTGTTGTCCAAATTAGGCTTAATTGTAAAGGTACTTTTGTGTGTTTTCCTATCTTTCCTTCACCTTCATGTTTTGCTTCTTAAGCCTAAGGTATTAGGCCATAAAGGGTGTCTGAATCCCTAATTCATTCTATGGGTTATGTGGAATAATTTTTTTAAGAGCAAAAACCCTTCTAGAAAAGGCTATAAGCCCAGTGTTGGATTTGTGAAGCAACTATGTCTCAAAGGTTGCAAAGGATGGATAGAACCATTGGATCTTATTTTTAGGGACCTAAATAGACCATATCACTAAGTATAGTTCACCCCTGGTCCTGAGAGTCACTTCATGGGGTATTGTTGATAATTTGGGATAGAGTGCTTGATAGCCAACCTAGGTAGTTGGTGTTCTAGACTTGGTGAAACCTGGTGAATAGGTTACCCTTGGGGTTTTGGGTTGTGATAACCTTGGACCAAGTCCTTTTCCACACTTTTGATAGGTTTGAAGAACTTTTCCTCTTTGATTTGGGTATTCAAGGGTACATTGCCCTATTTTCAGTCCTTTGGAGGCTTCCTACTACCCACTCTACATCACCAAAGAAGGTTAAAGCCACCCTCAAGAATTTACAATCCAAACAAGTGTATAAAGAAAATAAACAATCTAGTGAACTATCTAATAGCAATGGTCTTTGCTTGGTCAGTTCCAATGAAGTACTATTCTCATAAACTCTGCTCTACATCCAGCAGCCAAACAAGCCACGCAACTTTCACTTCTTCTCCTTTTCAATCTATGTCACATCTTTTCAAAAGAAAAGATCACAAATATATACCCTCTTACAATAATTCATTAGGTCGTCCAGTTAAGCTTTCCCAATACACAAATAATTAATTAGATCGGCCAATTAGGCCTTTCTAGTACACAAATAATTATTTAACCCCTTGCTAAAATACTCACAGTACCTATAACAAGTAAACATCATTTACAATCCATCAATTATGCTTCTAGATCCACAATCCACACTCACAATTCACTTTACACACTTCATGTCTGAAGTCGGCTAGCAATTAGGTCTTCTTCAGAATACACGCCATAGCTGACATCACTAGTAACCAAACAAAAATCAAACTCAACCCATTACTCCTAAATATGTCAGCTATCCACCAATAAGATTGTATCATCTAAAATATCTTCACTAGAAAGATATACTAGAAATACAGAGACCTGCTCTGTCAAGGATCATAGTTACAGTCCAGAAACTAGTCTTCACCAAATCATTTGTAACATCCATAGTATGCCACATAAATCCAAGAGACCTTAGTAATAATGTCAACACACATCCTTCTACATAAATCCAACTTTGAGCATTCTGAATAATCCGTATAGTGTCCGTACACTTGTGTCAGTTAGGTAGCCAATCTATCCTCATCACAGAAATATATGTTGACATCAGTGACAAAACATGAATATCAATAGCATGATCAATAATTAAAACTGATATCATCCAACAATCTCCCCATTTGGAATTGATGGCAACATATGGTAAAATGCATATGCATCATCCCAAAAGTACTCTCTCTCAATACAATCTTCTCAATATCCTCAACACAAATCTCTTAAAATAGTAGGGATTTTCACATAGATTCCTTCCCCCTTTGGAAGAAATGGAAAAGGGTGCCATAACTCATCTGTAGTCTTCTATAAGGTGTATCTTTTTTAAATCTTCATGTCCATCAACCAGGTGCAAGATCACCCAAATGTACTCCATAGTATTCTCCTGCGATCACTCCCCATAAGGAGTAGATCCATACATCAAGTCCAGAGAATGATATAGCTCTGAGATCCACAAGACTGATTCATATCTACATCATTTAATTACCACTAGGAAGGGCCATCACCCCAAGCATTCCTCTGAGATATTCAAAAGCATCTTTTGGCAAAGGTTTAGTAAATATATCTGATATATGTTCCTTTGTGTTGATATACTCCAGTTTAATTTCTTTATCTACTACCTTCTCCCTCAAGAAATGATACTTAATAGAAATATGTTTAGTCTTTGAATGCATTACAGGATTCTTCAACATGTTCACTATGCTAGTATTATCACAATGGATAACCACTTGTTCTTTGAAAATTATTCCAATGTCCTTCGACATTTGTTTCATCCAAACAACTTGTGTACAGTTTATTGTAGCAGCAACATACTCTGACTCAGCAGTAGATTGAGAAATACAGTTCTGCTTCTTGCTCAACCAAGAAACCAATATTTTTCCAAGGAAAAATGCACCACCACTTGTACTCTTCCTGTCATCCACATTACCTGCCCAATCAGCATCAGTATAAGCCTACAAAGTAAAATCTTCTAATTTTTCATACCACAATCCATATTCTATTCTTCCTTTCAAATATCTGAAAATTCTTTTTACAGTAGAAAAATGTGTTTCTTTAGGATCTGTCTGATATCTAGCCATAATTCCAACTGCATTGGTAATATCTAGTCTAATGTGAGATAGATATTGCAGACCTCCAATAATCAATTTGTACTTTGTATGAACAACACTTTGAGTCTCATCACTATTAGTCAGTTTGTTTCCAGTCACCATAGGTGTCCCAACAGGTTTACAATCTTCCATTCCAAAAAATTTCAACATTTCCTTAAGACACTTGGTATGAGATATAAAAATGTCATTCTTACTCTAATTAAATTTAAAACCAAGAAAAAAATTCATCTCACCAATCCTTGACATCTCGAATTCATTTTCCATTTCTTTAGCAAACTTCTTACTGATCTTATCATCAACAAAAACTTCTATAATTAAGATTCCATCTTCATTAGTTCTCAAATATAAATTACTGTCTGCATTACCTTTTCTGAAACCAAGACAAAGTAGATATTTGTCCAGTCTTCCATACCATGCTCTTGGTGCATGTTTCAATCAATACAGTGCCTTCTTCAATCTGCAAACCATGTTTTCATCATCTGTCAAAGGAAAACCATCAGGTTGCTCAATGTAAACTTCTTCTAGATCACCATTCAAGAATGTTGACTTCACATCCATCTAATAAACCTTAAAGTCGTTATGTGTAGCATAAGAAAGAAATAATCTCATAGCTTCCAATCTAGCAAAAGGAGAAAATGTTTCTTCATAGTTTATGCCTTCTTGTTGTGAATATCCTTTACATACCATTCTTACCTTGTTTCTTACCATTGTTCCTTCCTCATCCATCTTATTTCTAAAAACCCATTTAGTACCAATCACATTTTTTTTTTTCAGGTCTTGGAACCAATTCCCAAGTTTTTTTTTTCTTTATCTATTCAAGTTCTTCTTCCATAGATTTAGTCCAAGATTCATCTCTACATGTTTCATCAGTAGTCTTTGGTTCAACTTGATAAATCAAACAGATCTCATCTCTAGCTCTAGATCTAGTCATCATACCTTTATTTGCATCTCCAATAATTTGATCTTCAGGATGATTATTCTTAACATACCTTGGTGTCTTCAGTGTCTCATTAGCTTCATTCTATTCATCTTCAATCTCATTGTCAATCATCAAAGATTCTTTAGGTTCAGCAATAACTTTTTCCATTTATGTAATCTAACCACAGTCATACATCCTTTCCTAAATCTGAAACTTTTAATCTATCCTCACATTGGCACTTTCAATCAACTTTCTTAATCTCATATTAAAACATTTATATGCTTTACTTTTAGTGGAATAACCAAGAAATATTCCTTCATCACTTCTAGCATCAAACTTGCCTATCTCATCATCTCTCTTGATATAAAATTTACTACCAAATATTCTAAAATATTTTATAGTAGGTGTATAATCAAACCATAATTCATAAGGAGTCTTACTTGTACCTTCTCTGATCTTAATTCTGTTCAGTGTGTACATAGCAATGCCAACTACTTCTCTCTAGTGAACATGTGACGCATTTCCTTCTAGCAACATAGTCCTTGTAGCATCTAATATAAATTTGTTTCTTCGCTCTGCTATCCCATTTTGTTGTGGAGTTCTAGGGGCTGATGTCTATCTGTATATTCCATGCTCTTCACAGTATTTATTAAATAGATCTAATGTAAACTCTCCTCCTCTGTCTGATCTCAAACATTTTATCTTCAAACCAGATTCATTATCAACTTTTGCTTTAAATAACTTGAATTTGTCAAATGCTTCAGATTTATCTCTCAAGTATGTAACCCACATCATTCTATAAAATTCATCAACAAATAGTATAAATCACCTTTCACCATAGCATGATCTTATTCTTATAGGACCACACAAACCTGTATGTACCAAATCCAACTTTCCTTTTGTTGAATAAGCTTTTCTCTTGAAGGTGCTTCTAGTCTGCTTCCACATAACACACTCTCTAGACATAGTTTTAGATGGCTTTACAATTTTAGGTAGATCTCTTACTAATTTTTTTGTACTTGCCTTCATAATGTTATCAAAATTAACATGACAAAATATTTTGTGCCATAACCAACTGTCATCAACCTTTGCAATAAAACAAGAGGCTTCAGATGTGTTTAATTCAAATATATTACCTCTGGATTTAAAACCAGATGCATTCAAGTCTCCTTCTTTACTTATGATAGATCATTTCCCATCAATGAATTTAAATTGATAACCCTTGTCTACTAACTGTCCAACACTCAACAAGTTATGCTTAAGTCCATCAACAAGTAATACATTGTCAGTGTTAGTCTTTCCATCCAAAGAAATAGATCCAACTCTAATAATAATCTTAGGAGCATTGTCACCAAATCTGACAACACCACCATCATGTCTTTTCAAACTTACAAACTTTTTTTTATCTCCAGTCATATGATGTGAACAACCACTATCTATAACCCATTCAGATTTATTTTCAACTCAACATACTAAGGCTTTTTCTTCATGCATAGGTTCATCATCCTTAATAGCAATAAATCCAATTTCATCATAGTCACCATCATCATCATTTATACCCTCACTAGCATAATAACATATCTTGTCTTTTGAATACTTAGACTTGAAAAACTTAGGTTTGTGCTTTGGAACTCTTGTAGGACATCTAGATGCAAAATGACCAATCTTATTACATGAAAAACATTTCAAAGGTAATTTGCCTTTAAACTTTCCCTTACCTCTCTTTTCTCTTCTAGCAATCAGTGCCACAACTTCATCTAGCTTTCTTTCTTCTTCCTGTATTTGTTCCCATTCATCAACATAGGCTCCAAGTTCCTCCTTTAGGTCATTATTGTTGGTGCTTGCATTTCTAGATAAGGTCTTTTTGTTCTTGTTCACGGTTTCCTTGAATACTAACTCAACTTTAGGTAAAGTCTCTCCCAATTCTATGGCCTCAAATGTAGTTGGATTTCCAATCAACATCTCTCTAGTGAAGTTCGGTGTCAAAGGTATAATCTCCTCTATAGATTTTACTTTGGTTCTATATGCAGGTGTCAAGGATCTGAGTATCTTTGCAATCACTTCTTCCTCACTATAACTACCTCCAGAGTTTCTAATACCAGTAACCACTTCAGTAATTCTATGTCCATAAGCCCTAATATTCTCATCTTCATTGATTCCATCTTTGTATTCTAGTTTTGTAGCTTTTCCTACTTAGTAAACTTGTCTCCAATATATAATGCTTCCAATCTTGACCAAATCTCATGTGCAAAATCCAAGTCCTTTATTTCAGTGAATTCTCCTTCTAAAAGTGTGTTGATCAAAGATTCCCTTGCAACCATATTACATAAAAATAACTTCTTCTGATCTTCAGTAGCCTTCTCTAACTCATCCTCAATCTCTATATTTTTATTCTTATTTGTGATCATCTAGTAATCAATTCCCAGACACACCAAATGTGTTCTCATCTTGTTCTGCCAACTGTCAAAGTTTTCAAGATCAAACTTTTGACTATCCTTCCTGTAGTAAGTCATCTTCAAGATCACCTCAAGTTGTTAAAATTTCTCTCTAAGGACCACAAGCTCTAATACTAATTGTTAGGAATAATAGTCTACAAGACAACTGGGAGGGGGGGTGAATCAGTTGTGATATAGATTATTAAAATTTATAAACCAACTCTGCAAATGTAAATGATAGCACAGTAAATGCCAACACCATAACACAATATTTTTTATTGAGGAAACCATGTTCAAGGTAAAACCCTCATGGGAATTAACACCCACAAATAATGTACTGAGAGTAGAGTATCCTTGTTAAAAGATTTAGCCCTGTTACGATCTTGTTACAACATTATAGTACACAGTCCCTGTTAGGAGACAGACCTTGTTAGGAGTCAAAAAAAATTAGTAGGCTCACTACCAAGGCACACTACCCAAAGAAGGTTAAATCCACCCTCAAGGATTTACAATTCGAACAAGTGTATAAAGAAAATACACAATCCATTGAACCATCTAATAGCAACTGTCTTTGCTTGATCAGTTCCAATGAATTACTCTTCTCATAAACTCTTCTCTACATCGAGCAACCAAATAAGCCTCGCATCTTTCACTTCTTCTCCTTTTCAATCTCTATCACATCTTTTCAAAATAAAATATCACTCATATATACCCTCTTACAATAATTCATTAGGTCGGCCAGTTAAGCTTTCCCAATACACAAATAATTAATTAGGTCAGCCAATTAAGGCTTTTAAATATACAAATAATTATTTAACCCCTTTCTAAGATACACATGGTACCTATAGCAAGTAAAAATCATTTACAACTCATCAATTATGCTTCCAGATTTGGAATCCACGCTCACAATTCCCTTTACACACTTCATGTCTAAAGTAGGCCAGCAATTAGGTCTTCTTCAGAATACACGCCACAGCTGACGTCACCAGTAACCAAACAACAATATAAGTCAACCCATTACTCCAACATATGTTGGTTTTCCACCAGTAAGCTTACATCATCTAAAATATCTTCACCAGAAAGATATACCCGAAACATAGAGACCTGCTCTGTCCAGAATCACAGTTACAGTCCAGAAACTAGACTTCACCAAATCATCTATAACATCCACAGTATACAACATAAACCCAAGAAACCTTATAAATAAGGTCAAAACACATCCTTCTACATAAATCCAACTTTGATCATTCTGAATCATCTGTATAGTGTCTGTTCACTTCTGTTAGTCAGGTAGCCAGTCTATCCTCATCACAGAAATATATTTTGACATTAGTAACAAAACATGAATATCAACAACATGATCAGTAACCAAAAGTGATATCATCCAACATGATTCCTATAAAAAAAATTTGATTAAAGCTATAACCTCGACTTAACTTATCAGAATTCTTCAACAACCGATTGAATTTCTTGCTCAAAATCTCAATCCACAAATACAAATAACTCTTGCTATGAAAATTAATCAAATTATCTTCAGTAAACCTTGATAGCATGTAAAGTGATAAATGAATTTAATTTCTCATTTTTATAGCATTTGAATTTAGTCAATAGAAATAATGGTCAAAATATTCTTTCCACCAAACACAATGGTTAAAAAGTTCTTTCAACCATTGTGATAGACTGACTTGCAATCTCTCTTTTCAGATTTGTCACTTATCTTTTGAGTCTACTATTTTTATCCATCAAATCTGCAAGTGCTTCTTCATATTCTTCAAAAAAAATACCTTTAGATATTTTTTCAATGTATTCTTGACTTTCACTCAATTTCTCAGCAAGCTCTCTTCTCTTAGCAAGGGAATGCCTCATATTTTCCTTCAGTTTATTGATAACTTTTCTTGCATCCTCAAGTTTCTTTTCATACTTGCATCTATCCATGTTGAAATAGGGATCTATTCCTCAATCAATTAGGCTTAATATCAAGATGACCTATGCTCTGATACTAATTATTGGAAATATTATGACTGAGAGGGGGGCTGAATAAGTACAAATAGTTAATGAACAAATTCAACCACAGATATGAATATCTTCACTATTAACTTCCAAACCACAAAGCATATACTGAAGTAAACAAATAATAGTAAATAATATCAAGCATCCACAACCTCAACACACATAACAAAAATATTTTATCATGGAAACCCTTGTAAGAGAGAAAAAAATGGTGAGGATGACACCAACAAGCCCAATACTATAGTAAATGAGTTTTCCCTATTAGGAGCTACAAATACCCTTTCTGAGGGTTCACCCTATTATGAGTGATTAGTACACTGTTAGGAGTATAATTAGATCAATTATAATCTACCTCACTAGAGGATTTCAAACCTTAATAAAGAAGTTACCATGTTTAAGGATTTACAAATAAGAACCTATTAAATTTCACCTTGTTAATGGATTTAACATGTTGTAACTGTTAGGAAACAACAAGATATGTTGATCTATAGAATGGAACTGATTTCCTATCAAATCCTTTCTGCTCCTTTCCTTCCTGATGCTATACTGATCTCTTCTCCTTCAATTTATGTCACCCAATTTGAAAATATGAGCGTAACCCTATATCAAATGATTTCGTGCTCCGTATATAGACTGGCATTAGGTCACACAAGACCTAGAACTTTCCACCATAGTCGGCTCAAAATATTAGCCAACCTCCTTGAAATCAGTGTCAACAATATCCACTATGTCATCCTCAAACATATTACCAATAATAAAATTAATGCCTACCTCAAATCCACCGCCTTAATCAAATTAATATGAAACTTTGACCAGTGATAAGATAGGTAAACTATCTTCTCAATCAAAACATAATTCATTCAAAACTTGATATAAACTATTGCAGTTGTAACCATGGATTCTACCATATACAAACTATATGTATGATCCTAACATCTGAATCTTTCGTGAACTTGACCGCTATCACAATCTGTATCTGATACTATTCTTCCTTAACACCATTCAACATACATAGTTTATCTTCCCTTGACCGATCATGAGAATTTATTACCAATCACTGCAATCATGATAACTAGATACATTGACATCAATGACAACTAATTATGCCTCGACTCGTGACCGCTCTTCATATCTCCTCCAAAAATACCATAATACCAACACTTCTTAGTACTATCGCTTATGCAATCCAATTGAGGTTTCAATCTTCAATATCCATAAAAGGAGGCACCTACTTGTCAAAAATTTCTAGTAGGCCATCTTTCATATTGTGCATTCTTGTCTCCCCTCTGTCTCAGATACTAGGTTTTCTTCTTTAAGGAAGTTTCTTATCTATGATGATCCTTCATTATGCCTGATTTTGTATAGCTTATGTTGTAAAAATGATCAGTGCTCCTCTTGGGACTCATGTCAAGGCACTAACCGCCTCCTGTGGATTCTATAAATCTTGTGGTTGTATCGTGCATTGACAGGTCGATCTTTTGGTGCAATGGAAATCACACTTGTAACAAGTGATATCGGATCTTAGTCACAGGTTTGAATCCCCTTGGGTAACGTTGAGGGGGAGATTGTTGAAAAAATGGTCAGCACTCCCCTTGGGATTTGTGACAAGGGACTAATTACCTCATGTGGATTCTATAATTTTATTGGTTGTATTAGGCATTGACAGGTCAATATTTTGGTGCAATGGAAATCGCGCTTGTAACAACCTCTTCAAAAATTCTATATTCTTTCTTATGCCAAATATTCTGCTTCTAAAACCTCTCTAATCTTCAATATATAGTATTGGGAATCTCTTTGGCGGATGGTCATTTATGATTTCTATATCATAATATCTTTGTCCAGGGATCATCAAACTTTCATCTATATTTCTTAGAATTCTTGTCATGTCCACCAGAATGTCACGGTGGAATACCTTCCTACAAATTTTCTCTAACATTTATTTACTCACGCCTCTATCTTATTTCTTATGCTAAATCTTCTTCTTATAAAACTCTCTAATCTTCAATGTCTAGTATTGGGTATCTCTTTTGTGGATGGTTATTTATGATTGCTATATCATAATATTTCTATCTAGGGATCATCAAATTGTCATCAATATTTCTTATAATTCTATTCATATCCACCAAAATATTGTTGTCAAAGATCTTCGTACATATTTTATTTGTCATTGTTTTACTCACACCTACATGCAACAAGATCTTCCTACAAATTTTATTTGATATGATATTTGAGCATATAGACTCTAAAAACCAATTTTAGACTAGACAAGTAATGTGTTGTGCAAACTAGAATTATTTGAAATACCTATTTAAGATTTAGAGAGATGCCAAATTAGAATACTCCACTATAGAATCCTCTCCTTTATATATAAAATAATTATCTGTATAAATTATAATGAACATAGAGATTATCTCTATCAAATTCTTCCAAGTGTCAATTTTTTTTCCCATTCAAATCGGGTTCTGCCTAAAACCCGCCTTTTAACATTGGCTCTATTTTTCAGTAAAATTTCAATTGGCTTGACCTTATCTATAATAAAAAACATGGGTCTTGTTTGACTGGATACACCATAACTTTCTAGATATTGATAAGGCATCTACAAACTAGTTTACAGTAGCAAATAAATGATGCATCTTTTGACAAGAACTTTGTGAAATCAATTTACATTTAAAATTTTGTGTGTAGCTTTTACTGCATTCTATTTAAATTAGACTTATTTCAAAATTATAAATGATGTCATTATTTATTAGAATGTATAGAATACAAATATTTGTGTATAGAATAGTTATTCCACTTTACAGTTAAAGGCAATAACCATCGCTAATTGATGGATTGATAGCCAAACATTTGAATTGAAGGCTTTCTCCTGACAAACACAGATTAAAGAATTATATTATGAGATCTGTCATAGTTTTTAAAGTCCTTAAATGTTGGCATATTTTCTTGACTAGTATATACTAACATTTCATTTACTCTAGTTGTTGTGGGAGAAGAATGTAAATTGTGATATTATTATAAAGAAATTAATTATATAATTTTTGAGTCAAATTTATTGGCCCATGTTTCATGAGTAGTGACTCACACTAACTCCTCTTTCATAATTATGAATGGAAAACTTAGCACTTAAAAACTACATAGTTAAATTTTGATAGCAATATTAGAATTTAACTTGCCATGGAAAATATTTCATAAATATGTCCTCTAAAGCTAGAAAATTCTTATATGTAATTTAATGATACTAGAAATATATATGCATGAAAAATATTTCAAAATTTGTATTATAAATGATACATGTGATTTTTATTAGCAATCATGTAATGTAATAAAATTATCCTATAAAAGTTTCCCATGTCTCATTTTAAGTGTGAGGTAGTTTTCACATTCAAAATAAAATCCTTAAATATTTGAAGTATGTGATCATGCTCTGTGATCCCATGGTAGCATTTCCTTGCTATGATGTTGTTAGGGTTTATGTGTTGTTTTTTATCCAATAGGTTTCAAGCCGCATTTACTGCAGGAATTCAATGGGACTTTTTAATGGCTCCACCCAGCTTTAGCAAAACTGTTTCTATTGGTGCTAGAATATTGGCATTGAGATATCATGTATCCTCTAAGAAAGTGTCCACACAAGTTTTTCTCAAAGGTGTTCCATGAAGTAATGCTTTTGTTACCCCTAATACGATTTTGCCAATGCAGGATTTTGATAATGCCTATGATTGACTTGATAAAATTTTAATTAGATTGGATATTTTGTTGGTCATGTTCCTTCTAAAATTTTGTTGCTAGAATGGGTTTCCAAGGCATGGACCCCTCATGGGGTCCACCTAGATGGCATGCAAAATTTGACCAAAGGCTTTTTATTTTTCCATTTTAGGAACCATCTCATGTAGAGGGTGTCCTCAAAAATGGCCCCTGGTTTGTTTGTTCATCTCTCCTGGTTTTCCAACCTTGGTCTCAGGACTTCTCTATCTCTATTGAGAATAATCTTAAGGTCCCTGTTTGGATTGATCTTTGTGGTCATCCATTTCCATGTTGTTCATTTCTGCAAAATATTACTCAAACCCTTGGTCAGGTAGTTTGAATGTAGCCAGAATGTTTCTTCTATGTCCCCTCTCAAAAGAGGGTTTGTATGGAAATTGATCTTGGTAAATAACTTAAGGAAACCATTGATATTTAGGTTGGTGGGAAATATTTCTCTCAACAAGTGTTGTATTTGAATTTTCCCAATACATGTTTTCATTGTTAGTCTATAGAGCATAAGATTAAAAATTTCCCTTCGGTGGCTCCTAGGACTAAATCTCCTCCTAAGGATACTATTGCATCTCAAGCTCCAGAAACCCCTAAGGAAAATTATAGTTGGACAAAACTTGTCAATAAAGGAAAGCAAAGATTGGCCCTTTAGCCTAAGATGAATTCACCTTCATCTGCTTCACCACCCAAGGATTATATACCTTCCAAGGCCTCCAAGAGTTTTTTTTCCTCACGAGGGAATTCAAACCCTACTTCTCAGGAGAATTTATCACTATCCAATGGGTCTCTTCCCAAAGACCGAAATGATTCTATTTCATGCTCTTCGGGAGTTTTCACTCCATAGTCATCTTCTTTGGTTTCTAGTGCTTTAGCTTCCTTTCTTTGTTCTTGTAGCCCTCCTGGGAGGAATGATACTGAAGATGAAGGGCTTGGAAAAAGATAGGTGATCCTAGGGACCTTTATCCTATTTTCTACATGGATTCTATTTTTTTTCTTAACTGTTTCTCCTCTCTTGGGGATGAGGATGTCATGAATGATGGTTAAGAATGAATTTCATCTCTTGGAATGTTCAATATCTCACAAACCTCTCATGTAAATATTTAGTGTGATAATTTTGTCATAATTTTCCTTAAACTAGTTTTTTGTGCCTCCAAGAGGTCAAGATAACGGCATTTTCACTCATTGTGGCATGTCGTGTAATCCGGTCAAATAGTCTAGTTTTTCCTTCCAACCATGAAGTTGGTCATGGAGGGGTGCTTACCCTTCTTTCACCATTTTGGTAAGATTTTATTATTATTCATGGTGAGGACCCCATTCATATATTGGTTTGGGTCCTTATCCAAATTGACAGTCATGCTTTTGGAATAATTAATGCTTATACTCAAAATAATATGGTGGAAAGAGCTTACCTTTGGCATTGGATAGTTGATTCATTACCTCCAGCCACTTGGGTTTTGTGTGGAGACTTCAATGCGATTGAGGTCACTTTTGAAAGGGGTGGTATTTTACCATTTGATGTAAAACTGGTGAGCAAGAGGCTTGGTTTTACATGCGCAATAAATTAGGCCTTTTTATCCCAATACCAACCACCCCCTTCCACATGAAATTCGACATACTTGGAGAAATTTTTGGGTTGGTTCTGATAGAATATTTAAATTTCTTGATCATGCCATGATCTCCTCTTAATTTTTTTCTCTTCTAGGATAGACCAATCTTTTCCTATTCTACATTTTCCTAATGTCACTTTGTCAGACCACTTTCCTATTAAATTTAGAATTGAATGGTCTGATGCTTTGCCACATTCCTTTAGGTATCAATTTTTTTTAACATGTCATTGTTGATTCATCCTTCTACTCTGGAACACATAAAGAGGATATGGAATTTAGAACCCAGACCCACTCAACCAACAAGTTAGATTTTGTGGTGGAATTATGCAATTCATCAAACAAATAAATTCCTCTATTTTTATGGGAGATAGCTAGCCCAATTCTGTCAACGGTCTTATGCTCAAACTACCAAGGAATTGTATGTCAATATAGAGAGATTGGAATATCATCCTTTCTCAATTGATTTATGGATAAATGTGGGTACTCTCCATCATCAAAAGAAGGTTTTTATCAGCTACGTAGCCAAAGGTTTTCGAATTATAGCACATATGCACTAGTTGAAAGTTGGAGATCGAGCTAGCAAGGATTTTTTATCCTATCTACATCCTTGATATTCCTCTCTATGTATTAAAAGGATGAGAGAGGTCAATTTATTTCTTACTAAAGTTCCAAAAACTATCCAAGCCTTTGTTAATCATTACCAGAACATTTTCACTGCTCAAGCACATACAGCTACAGTAAAAACTCTTTGGAAGATTCCCACACAATAGTTCCTCCTCATCGTACAGCCTCTCAAAGAGATTTTTGCGATCATAATTTGTCTATAAAAGATCTTAAGGAAATTGTTTTTTCTTTGGAGAATAAAAAACCTTGGGTTGTGGTGGCTTACCATGTGAATATTACAAATCTCTTTAGGATCATATCGGTTCAGACCTGCATCATGTTTATCTTAAATATTTTCAAAATGGGACTTTAGGTAAAGAAATAAATAAAGGGAATATAAAACTCATACCTAAAACTAGTGATCTAGAAGACATTTTTAATTGGAAGTCAATAACCTTTCTTAATGTATCATATAAAATCATTTCCAAGGCCCTTTCTTTAAAAATTATTCATCTTCTTCCCCAGATTATATGTCCTGAGTAGACTAGTTTCATTTAATCCAAATTTGTTCTAGATAATATCATTGTTGTCTAGGAAGGTATGGACTAGGATTGTCGATCCAACCATAATTTCATTTTTCTTAAAATTTATTTTTCTAAAGCTTATGACTACATAGAGTGTGTTAGAAATGGAAAAGAAGTATGCAAAAAATGAACAAAACCATGACAGAATCTAAGCAAGTGAATGCATAAAAGAAATATTACCATAAACAAGGAGAGAGAAAGCTCCAAGATTCAACACATGAAGGCAAGATATTTGAAAGGGGAAAGAAAAGAAAACCCCTTGTGACATTA
>MU225665.1:199581-221296 GCA_018584345.1 Thuja plicata | reverse complement strand
CATGAGACTCTCTCAAGAGAGACTTTGGAATCCATATAGTCATAGGATTTTCATTTCTTTTTGATGATTTAGAGAGAATATCTTTAATGATGGATTTTGGAACCCATACTTGTCTTGTAGTTTTCTTTTTAGACATCTCTTTTGACTTTATGCCCCCATATCGATTAGAGGAGACATGGTGATCTTCTTTTTTAGATGGATTCTTGTATTTCTTCTTTTTCTTGTATTGAACATTCAAGTTTCTTCCAAAATACTTGGGACTTGTGGAGGAAGAAGAAAAATATGACTGGTGTAGATGGGTGGCTGGATGAAAAGGATTCAAGGGTATGCATCTATGTTGATCTTGAGGAAAGATAGGAGATGGAGGGACGTAAGGAGCCAAGATGGATGATGAATTAGGAGAGTTTGGAGGGGAAAGTGAAGGGACATAAGGACCCAAGATGGAAGGAAAATGTGAAGCCCTTAGTATTGGTGGAGGAGGTCCAAGGATGGATGTGGAAGACGCAAAAGGATAATCAATAAGTTCATCAGCATGTATATGACAACCAAGGACATCGACATCTTTAGAGTGAGCATTAGGATTTTAAATTGGATTGTGAACATCTTGAATAGGAGCACCTTCTTTGATAGGATTGTTTGAAGCTTGAAAATACTTAGGAATAGTAGAAAGTGGAAGCAAACATGGAGTGGTAGAACAAGAAGATGGAAGACTTTGATCTTGAAAAGGATTTTTGGATAGCATAATCGTATAATTTTCCTCTTGATTTTCAATAGGCTCAACAATGGAAGTAACAACACCATTTTTAATAACCTTAATAGAAGTATCATCTTTGGAAAGTATAAGTGCAGTAAGGTTATTTTGATTGTCAATAAGCTCAACGGTATAAGTAGTAACTTGATCTTGCTTAGGAGAAGACTTAAGATATGGTGGAATGAATGAGAAAGGGCATAAGGGATCAAAAGAACCATGACACAGATAAGATTCATCATAAAGAGGATTGGATGACATGGAGGTTCCTTGATCTTGATCTTTCTTTATGCTCTTTTCTTTATCATTTTTAGAGTCCTTTTGACATGGAGCCACTTCTAAGGACAAGGAAGCATGTTGGAATTGTATGGGAGACTTGGGAAGAGATGGGGAAGGATTAACTAAATTAGGCATTATAGCATGTAAAGGCTTAGGTTCTTTAGGTTTATCATTATTGAAAGTATTTGAAGCCAAGCCAAGGCTAGCTTGAGTATCTTTAAGAGGTAGCCCTTGAGAATAACTATAGGGAACTGCATGAAAATCATTAGGACTTTTGTCAGATGAAGGATTTGTGGAAGATTTGGCAACTTTATGAGATGCATGAATATTAGAAGAAGTAGAGGATGGAAGGGAATCATCACAAAAAAATGGTTCATCATTAACATGATCTTTCTTCAAAGTGCAATCTTTATTTTCAGCATGAGAACTAAGCTTAGAGGAGCGATGTTCATAGTATTAACGTTTATAATCAGCGCAGTAAAATTTCACTTTCTCAATAGAAGCATCAAAGAGGTATTGTTCACAAAACTCATCAAAGTTTCTTTCAAAATTAGAATCATATGGGTCACCATCACGATCTATCCAATAGGATGGCCCTTTATTCAAAACAAGCACACGACGAGGAGGACATATCCATCATTAGAATAATCATCAAAGTTACAATAAATGGGATCATCAGAGTCATCAAAGATGGGCATGTCATTCTTCACGGAAGAGGTATCACAAGGATTATCACATTACTTATTATGGTATGCATTTTGAAGAGAATCATGACTCTTAGAAGAAATAGAAGAATAACGAGATCGTGAAGAAGAAGAATGTGAAGACTTAGAAGAAGAATAATGTTTAGATGATGATGAATGATGCAAAGACTTAGAAGATGAAATATGTTTAGAAGAAATATGTTTTGAAGTGGAAGAAGAATATTTGGATGGTGATGAATGATGAGACAACTTAGAAGAGGAAATGTGTTTGGAAGAAGAAGAACGTGGTGACAAGATCATGTGTATGACTTCAAGGAAGACATCTGACTCTCTCAATTTTTGTTGTATTTTGCTGTGGATTCATCACTCAGGTAATGTCCAGAAGAATGACATGTCATAAGTTCATCAATAAGTGTGATATCATCCATTGTCAAGAGTCCTTTTCTAAGAAGATAGTGTAAATCCATGGTTCTAGAAGAGAAGGAATCAAGAATGAAAGTGATAGAATAGATGAAAATGGAAGAAGATAGACTAGATAATAAGAGGAAAAGAATCAAGAAGACATGAAGATCTTAGGAAGAAGAGGAAGAAGCATGAAAGAAGAAGAGAAGAATGGGAATGGAAGACTAGGAAGACATGGAAGAAAGAAGGCCAAGAGTCATTTTTTGTAATTCGATACCATTTAAGATCATTTGGATGTTGAGAAACATGTCATAACACTCTTTGGGGAGATACATTGAAGTTTTTTTCACTCGGGAACTCAGATTTGTTCATTTTAATTGACCAACTAGGTACATTAACAGATTTTATCATGAAACAAGCACGTAAGACAATAATCAGGGAGTTCAAGCAGTCAATATCTTCAAACAATGAGCAAGGGACAAAGCAACCTTGTGCATAAACATAGATAATGTCATATTATTTCTACTCCATAAGAATGCTACTTGTGTATGTTCTCAAATGTTTTCCAATCGCGCACATAGTCCTATGAAAGAAAAAGTTGGTTGCACTATGGTTCTTAGTAATGGCTTGACTCTATAACTTTTGCAATTTCAAGTGGGTGAAATCCAATCCTGACGCACTGAGGTTTTGACACAGTCTGAGAATTTAATAAATCAGGAGTTACTGAGGAGATCTGACAACCCACAAGAAACTACACCTGTGGAGATTTCTTCCACAAGGACATTTATAAAGCAGCTGTCACTACCATGGAAAAAATGGCTATTACCGCTTGAGGTTCCATCCACGTGGTTTACCTAATAAAGGGAATGTCCACTACGATTAACCCTCTCTAACAAGGAAGACTCACAATATGGACCACATGGGGACTTAGTTCAGATTCAAGGGTTCCAAATTTCTGATTCTCCCAAAAGGGAAAAGAGCATAATCCTCTAGCCTCTTCACCTCGCCAAAATATAGCAAACATAATTCATTGACCCACTAATTTGAAATCACCTCATTCAAAACTCACACAACAACAAATGACACCAATCCCTGAAAGAGAGAAAGTATTGCCAAAAGTTGAAGCCCAAACCAACTTGACCAATGAGGTAAAAACAAAATCCTTTCCTACCTACAAGGGGATCTATCCTCAAGAAGAGCTTCGCATGTAAAATAAGAGAATGAAGCCCACTCTCTCAAGATCACCACAAATAGTGTTTATAGGGCCTAATTACTATGTGAAACATGTATGCAAGAAAGCAAATCTAGGTCCATTTTTAGAGCACCAATTGGAAATGTGATCTATGAAAGCAAGAAACACTCAAGCTAAACACATGAGATGTTCATTTTAATTCCTAAAATCCAAATGTTATAGAGATCAACAAAAGACCTCAAATCCAATGCAATGCAAATCATTTTGTTGTTTATCCAAGCAAGTCCAAACAATCCTCACGAACTCTCCAACAAGCAAGACAAGCAAACAAGCAAACAAGATATGCAATGTATATTCAACTTATGAAAACTCTAGGGTTAGAACTGAAAATCAATTATTAGGAGAAATAATAACCAACAAATAATCCAAATGACAACTCACATCATGCATTGAACCATGTGAAAAATAAATGCAAATTAATCATTAAATGCCCTTTTTTAATTTTGATTTTTGACCTAGTCAACAAAATCTGATTTGTTTGCTATGAATTTGGATCTCAAACCCTAAATATAGAAAAGAGGCCCCTATTAAAAAATAGAGAGCTTTCTAAAAAATTCAAAATTTTAAAACTATCTTTTTATTTGTGCCCTAGGGAGCCATTTTCCCAAAATCAACTAGTTTTCATAAATCGACCAAATGAGCTATAATATTGCATCTAAAATACAAAATCAAAGAATGGACCCCCTGTATAATTTAAAGACCTTTCCAAAAATGTAACTATTTCCAAAAAAAATTCTAATTTGTGCCAAAAATTAAGGTTTTATGAAAAATAAAGAATAAATTATTAAAAATTCAAAATACCTCAAAGAATTCTAATTTTTTTAGCAAAGCTTCTCTGATATGTCATTAACCTGCAAAGAAAATTTTAGATCAAAAATCTAAGCCGTTTGGGAGATATGATCAAATCTTTAAAAATCTAGGGTTTTCATCTCCAAGCAAATCTGCACAAGGGTTAGGCTTGAAAAACTTTAATAAAATAACCATGTAAAGATTACAAAATCTGAGATCTAAATAAAATAGAGGAAAATCAGGAGCATCATGCCCCTCGGTGGGTGCCAAAAATGTGTGCATAAATGTTGACACACTTCTATGAATCATTCCATCCAAGGTTGCTCAAGAATGAGGCCTCAAATATCGATCCATAGCTCTCTAGTCATGGAGTGCAAAGGTTTAAAATGGAGGCCCTCATATTGACCTAGTTAGTGCCTATGCAAGTACACCATGAAATGAGCAATTCAAATACATGAAAATGAGATCTACTCTATATAATTGCAATGCATAAAAGAAAATTAATCTAAATGATAACAATGCATGGCTAAATCTATGAAAGGAAATGCAAATGCAAGATTAATCTATGAAAATAAACATGAATCTAATCTACATGAGCAGCCATGGATGCAAGAAGAATGAGACAAGAAGAGAGAAGTTGCAATATCCAAGCTCAAATGCTCAAATCCTCCTCCAAAATTGCTCTCCAAACCTGCAGCATAACAATACTATGAAAAAGATCATCTCAAAATGAGAAGGAGAGGTCTCCTTTAAAAGGAAAGTGAACAATTGAGATTAAGAGGAAAAAATCAAAGGCTACGATTAAGAGGCAAAAACCCACCACTTAAGAGGATGTGATGAAAAAGGGATTTTTATTTAATTTTTCATTTAATTTATTTCCTTTTTCATCAAATAAAGTGCTTTTAAGTGGGGATTTTTATTTATTTAATTAAAAGAGAGGTTTTCTTTATAATTAAATAAATTAGAAGAATTTTATTTAATTAAATGGGGGAAATTGAATTTAATTAAATAAGAGGAATTTAATTAAAAGGGAGATTAAATCTTTTAATTAAATAAAAATGATCAAACCTTAGGAAATATAGAAATAATTGAATAATTGAATTAATTACAATTTGATCAAGGAAATTGATTTGAATTGAAAATGTTCCAAAGCATTAATTCAAGAAATTTGATAAATTGATAAAATGATAAATGGGGGCCCAAAGTCTAGGCGACCATTTTAGGGTGCATACAGGTGGCCTCCTATTTATAGTGTTCCTCCTGCACCTTCAAGTTGGCCCAATTCGGGTGTGGATTCATGTTGGCCTTCATCTTCTAAATGGTTTCACAAACTAGCCCTGGAAATCTCTTCACCCCGAGAGGAAAAAGAGGCAAAGGATTAAAATATGGATGGATGGACTCTTCTAGACCCCGAGTCGGATCCCATGCAATGTTGGGGGAAGAAGGATAAACCAGACCCTCCTCCTTCTACTCTCTTGGCTGCATAGAATTTTTTGTCTCTGGGCTATGCCCATGTTTCAATTTGGTTGTTTCTATTTCTAGGTATTTTCCATATGTTAATTTGGTTACTATTCTCTAGGCTAGGCCTATATGACTCTCAAGGAGTGAGTTTAATTCCTCCCATAATTATAATTTTTTTATTTTTCTTGTACTTTTGTTTCTAAATTAATATAATTGGTTAGGCTTTTCTAATCTCGTTCATGTGTAGTGGCTTTTCGTGTTGATTTTTTGGTGTCTAGATTGATGGGCTACCAATTTCCTCTCTATCGAAAAGAAAATCTTGATAAAACAATAATTATACATTTATTAACTCTAAGAATAGTTTTAAATACAATAGAAATTAAAGTAGAAAACCTTTTTTCTAATTTTTTAAAAGGTCTGGATAATGTGAGTGTATTGTAGCCATTATTTACTAAATAGTGTTGGAGTACAACTATCACTAAGAGGGGGGTGAATCAGCAACACAGATATGTTTAAACCTTTTAGACAAATTTCAACTTTAAATTTGCAAAATTAAAAATTGAAAGCATAAAAACAAGTACAGTAATATGACACTAAAAGAGAAACAGCCACAAGAAAATTTGACACAATTTTTTTCCTAAGTGGATTGATAACATTAATTTTTCATTAGTATGCAAAAAACACTTTCGGTAAGCATACACCGAAAGACATGACAAAGAGAAAACCAAAAATCAGATATAAAGAGATCACCAAAAATGGCTAAGTACAAAGAGAACCAATGACACAACTTTGTGTGTACGCCAAAAATGAAAAGTCAGAAGGATAAAGAGGAACCCGACAAATGAACCCAACATGCAGGATACAATGCAAACCAAAATATAGTCAACTGATTTCATAGCATAATCGACCGTTAAAAACTGAGAGTCAGTTACAGCCCGCAAAAAGTGGATCTAACTTCCACATCAGATAAAATAGCCTTATTCTATTTATAGGATCTTGATTTGTTTTTAAAACCTTTTCCTTATGGACAAGAAACATGAATGTAAGTGCTTTAATCAGTCTAACTGATTTAAAACATATAGACTCAGAGATCAAGGTAAAAGTTGTAAACTTGATCTTAGAGTTAACATTGTTTTTTGTGAAACTTGATGATGTCAATCCATCTTATAAATAGATGATACAATCATTCATTATACATGTGTGAATATGGAAGAGAGGATAAATAAATCCTACGAGCACATCTATGGATCAAATTGAAAGTTTCAAAAACCAGAACAGCAAAAGGTGAATTTGGTTATCAGAACCAAGAACAAAGGCTACCAAGAATCAGAGGTATTATTCAATCACATTAGTTGATAATCTTATTCATGTAAACTTAAATGGATCTGTATCAGCAATAGGAGATTGTGTTTACTAGGTCAAATTGTAATTTTCTATCATTCTAACAAGTGGAGCAAAGTGTAAAAATCCTTTCAAGGAAGGTGGATTTAACAGTCCAACTATGAATCTCTTAATCGAGTGCACACTCAATAGTGTTGCTAAAGCTCTTAACCAAGTATACTTTAACAGGTCTCCACAGATACTCTTAATCGGGTAGATCATCATAAGTGATCAAATTGTAAGCCTTAACTGGCCCCTTCCAATCTACAGATAGTGAAGATTTTGTGGGTACCATCCCCACCACAGTTTTTACTTCCTAACAGGAGTTTTCTGTGATATCATATCTTGTGTTATGTGCCAATTAATTTCATGAATGTTTCTATGAATTTTCACATGTATGTTAAGTTTATAAATTGATATAACTCACATCAACATAGTATAGATCAGGTGAATGGATATACAATTGATTACAAAAGGTTAATTGATTAAAGGATACAAAATTCTTAGAGGTATTGATTCACCCCTCCCCTCTCAATACACACTTCCCATTAATTCCAATAGTTGGTATCAAAGCTAAGTCTCTTCCTTGGAAAAGTTTAAAAGGCTTAAGAGAAAATATCATATGATGGAGAAGTACAAACTTGACAAGAATATTGAAAATAAGAAGCTATAAATTTAGATGTTCTATGAGTTGTATAAAGAAGGTAGAATCAATATGAGATAGTCGTTATATGAAAGAAAGATTATGGCATCTCATTGTAATGAGACAGATTATAATGAGGAAGAGATACAAGATTTCTTTTAGTCTTCAGGATCAACTACAAGAAAAGCATTAGATACATCAGAAGAAAGCATCACAAGCCTAAATAAAATCAATCAACACCTGGCTGGACAAGATAAATCTCTACAAATCGGTCAAGAGATAAAGATGGTAAGGATGATTGATGTCATGAACAATGCTAGACAAACTGAGCAAGAAAGGACACTAGCTATTGATGATAGAAGAAATATTATAAAAAAGCTACAAGAGAAAGAGTCTGAAATACAAAGACTTACAGATCACCATGAGATCACAAATCAGATTATTCTTATGAGTCAAGAGTCAAACAGAATAAATGTTGAACTCATTGAAAGAACAGAAGCTATCAGTGAGCTAAGGGATGAAATGAAAAGTTGAAACATGAAATAAGAATTCAGCAGCAGCATAATGAAATTATCAAGAAAGAAATAAAAGAATGGATGATTTTCTTGAAGGACAACGAAGAGTCAACAACAACATCGGTCTAGGTTTTATCGAGAATGAAGAATCATCAAATCAAATTGATCCAACGAATGTCTACACAAATTCAAGACCAAGAAAGCTGACATGCATTTACTGGGGAAAGCAAGGCCACACATTAAATGTATGCAGAGGCAAAATGAAAGGTATTCCTAAATCTACATCTTCATTCATAGGATTTTGTTATAAATGTAACAAGAAAGGACATAAAGCTTATGAATGCAAGTATGAGATGAAACAACCAAATAAGGAAAACTACATGGACAAATGTTGTCCTACTTGCAAAATGAATGGGCACACAACTCTTGAATGCTGGAAAAAGGAAAGGCAAGCATGGAAGCCTAAAGGTCAAGAAACTCCCTATCAACCCAAAAGAGTCGGTAACCAGTATGTATGGGATTACAACACTTAAAGAAATTGTATAGCATGTGGAAGATTTGGTCACATTATTGCAAACTGTATGAGACAGTGGACTAGAAAGTCTAGAGGCTAGACTAAGCCTGGAATGGCATGTTTACACACTATCATAGATTTGGTCATCTCAAGAAAAACTATAGAGACCAAATGACAGAGACCAGCACATATCCCAATGCAAACACCATTAAAGACATTCGAAGAGCAAGAGACAAAATGTGATGAAAAGCTTCAAACAATGATGAAGCTGGACCGAGCAATGCAAATGGTGACACCCCATCCAATGGATCCGGTGACATAACCACCCCCACCTAAGAAGAACAAGTAAGTATGGAACTACATTACCCCAAGTTATTATTTTACATTAGTTTCATAATATGTTGATAAAATTCAAAATTAGCCTAAGTAAAGATGCATCATGGTATTACTTGTTAAAATCTATGATAACTATGCTATTGGGCATACATACCAAAATCCATCAGTATACACTCAAAGCTGAGACTATCTACACTTACCAAGAAGCATCAGTTAACATAAGAAAGCAAAGTTGCTAAGTGTAAACTGATCCTCATCGATAACCAAGCAAAGTAAACAAGTTGTTTGCAACACCGAAACTCGTCGGTAAAAGCAAGAGGTATAAAAACCACCCTGAAACGTCATGTTGTCACCAAAGGGAAGTTGAATTCCTAACCGAAAAACTCCGTCTTCACACATTGAGGAGTTGGTTTACATTAATGACACACTTTTTAGGGAAAATAGCTATAAAAGGGCAATGGAATGGACTTATTGTTCACCACAACCAGAGCAGAGCGACGAGAGAGATTTTTGTGCAAACAGCAATAGGATCACTGAGTGACATCAACTAAACTACCAGCACTCCAAAGTAGATCATAAATCATTGCAGATGTATACAGTAAGTTCTAGGACAACCAACAACTCTATTTATGTATTTCACAGAAAGCCCTAAATCTAAAAAATGGCCACAACTTCAAGAACTGTGAAATCCAAGAACACCAAAAAGGATGAGTTTAAGCTCATCAATAATTAGGCATGTGAGGAACTACACTACAAGATTCACCCTGAGGTTGCCTCACAACCCGATAATGCTGGAGCATTCTCGTGAATACCAGCTAGGGTTTTTCTCGTCAAAGAGGTGCAAGAATTTATACACTGCAAGATTGCAGAAATAGGTGATTTAGACGTAGAACAAGCTTATAAAAATCTATGCAATGAAGATGGAACATAGAAAGATGAGCATAAACATATAGAATTGAAAGGGATCAATAATGCTCTATTATTCCCAAAGGTCTTCAAAACCAAGTGGACTTGGTTAGTACTAAGTTGACTGCACAATCATAAACTATGGCTAGATAAACTGAAGATAATAACCTGAGATGTTATCCATGCAGTCACCAATTACCCTATAACCTAGAAGGTAAAATCAATAAAGCACCCACCAAAGGTTGAGACTGAAAAGATCATAGGAGCCAAATGGGATGGCAGAGGATTAAAGGTTTCAACCATTGCCGATGTTTAGATGAAATTCAGAGCATGTGTTTTAGGCTATAAATTCTTTCAAGCCGGCAGGATGAAGAACATAGCATCTAGTGTAGCAAACATAGCTTACAAGATTGTGAAGAAGGGAACTCAATTGGACTTATCATAACTTCTACTGAACTAGTTAGAAGAGAATTTGAAGACTATAAGGAATGCAAAGTCAAACACATGTAAGTTTGGCTCACTTATTATGTGCATTTTCTTCTACTTTCAGGAAACATTCCCATCCATAGGAGATATCAAATGGGATAGTACAAAATTGGTCACCAGGTAGATCAGTGAACACATAGCCTCACTGGGCTATAATTTTGAGATAGACATGGATGAATAATTTACTGTATTCAAAGACCGAATGCAAAAGAGGGTAAGGATCCCCGAGCAACTCATTCAGAAATTCAAAGATGAAATTTGTTTCATGGTTGAAACAGACCACACTTATATCAAGCCTATTGTACTGAGGAAAACATGGCTTCAACCATTAGAATATGAGATAAAAATTGATCATGCATCTAAAGCAATCTATGCATTGTTAAATGAATCACTAGATAAGAAACAACCTAAGTTTGGAACTTATGAGGAGGCCAAATCAAGAATCAAATATGGCCTAGTTGTGAAGAAAATTGTCAGGAAAAATGACAAAATGGTCAAGAACCTCAAGAAGATACTGTCAAAAATAGAGGAAGAAACCGAACAGGATGAAGAAGCTGAAAAGGAGGAAGAAACTGAAGAACAGCTACCTATCGGTGAAGCTAAACAAAAGAATGACTCCAAGGCCATAGAGTCAGATTCACCACCTCCTCCACCAACCAAGAAGCCAAGGACCACAATTGCTTCTAGAACAATCTAATCCAAGCATCTAAGGATTCAATTCCTTCACCTTTGAAGAAAGGAAAAGTTAGAACAAACAAGAGGAAAGTGACCACAACGAAAAGAGGGCCAAACAAAAGAATAAGGAAACTCATCAGAACAAGGGAAGAAATTGAAGACACCGAGAAAGATGAAGGTGTAGAGGCATAAAAGGTTAAATCTCCAGAAAGAATAGATGAGGTATGCAAATCTATTGCCAATTCAGGATCTATCACAGATTCTAAGATTAGAAGATGGTTGAAACTGGATCCAGAAGATTAGAACAAAGTTGAAGAGGTCATCATAGAAAAGATGTACAAGTTCAAATATGTACTGATTCAATTTGAAGGAAATAATGTACCAAGGGAACTCTTGGACAGACTATACTCTAGATGGACATTTTCTTTGAAGAATGAGAAGGAAATAAGAGAAGAGTACTTGTTACTCTCATGCCTTTTGAATCCAAGAAAGAAGAAATTGATGAAATGATCAAAAACCATAAAAAGGAATTCTCACCGAAGTTGAGAACCTACAAATTTATTGAAGGGAAGCTTATAGAGCTTGAAAAAGAGAGCCACAAGAAATGGTGTAAAATCCTAAATAGACCTATTGAGGAAGAAAGCCCTGACAAAGACCTACAATAGAAATATGTTGATAAGACAACTCAAGAAAAGATATAATCAAAGATTTAGAAGATGATACATCAGTTGAGTTAGACAAGGAAGAACAAGACACAACTGGCAACAAAAATTTGGATGTTGCAGATGAAACATGGCCTGACACCACAAAGCAAAACATTGTGGATAACACTATCATTAACATTACTAATGATCCAGCAGAAGAATTAAACAAAGATGAAGATGTCAATATTACAAAGGACACAACTGATGAGTGGGACACAACAATTGATACTGCATAGGTGAACATGCCAGGCAACATGCATATATTGATACAAGCAATCAATATTCTACAAGAAAAAGACAAGTCACCTGAAAAAGACATTCCCGAGGATGCAAGGGAAGAGGAAAAGAAAGACAACATCGATGATCAGAAAGACATCAGAGACACTCACAAGGTAACCGATAGTGACAAGGTTACAGTAGGAGATACAAAGAAAGCTTATGCAAACACAATAGAAAAGGATGCACAGACAAAGATAGATGAAGTACATAAGGACACTAATGAAGGAGTTAAACCTAAAGATGGAACTCCTGAGGAAACTGACAAAGTTGCTACCGACAATGTGAAGGTTAATGTGGAGACATCTACAGACACCCAACAAGATGAAACCAAAACAAAGCAGCAAAAAGAAGCACCACAAACCACTTCATCAAGCACAACGGACAAAGCTGAAAAATTGGCAATGGTGTTGCATTCAAGTGCAACTCAAAAGAAGAAGAAGAAATCCAAGAAGAATAAGTTGGAAGTCACTTTGGATGAAATCATTGAGATACCAAAATGTGACCCAACTACACTAGATTATGAAGCATTGAAAGAATATGGTCAAGTATGCCAAAGAAATGCATTACAGGAGAAGCTAAGGAAACAGCACTGAGACTCCATGGTACTGGAAACAATAAGGGACATATTACACTAGATTGTACCCGATGTTGATGTTGATCAAAATAAGCCAATTCTTGATCAACTAGCCAGTCTCACCGAAGAAATTACCACTATGAACATTAGTGTATAGAAGGCAATAGAAGAGAGAGCAAAGCAGAAGTACTAGCAGAAACTTATTGAGAACATCAGCCAAGAAGTGGAAGTAAACAAGGTAAAGCTTTCGGAATTCATTACTAAATTAGATCCAATTATAACTGAAGCTATTTTCTTGATTCAACAAGTAAGAACACTAGAAAATTTCACTAAAGAGAATAGTGAAAACATAGCAAAGTTAGATATAGATCTAGCTAACAATGCTCAAAGCTTAACCACCGATGGAGACAATGCACTAAAGATGTATTATCAAAAAATCATTAAAATAAAAAGGTTATGGTAGGAAATGTGGGAAGCAGAGACACACTTCAGGGAAGAAGTCACCGACCTCCAAGCTCAACTTCTACCAAACCTTACACTGCTTCAACATCACATCAGTTCAGCAAGGAAACTGATAGCAACGCCGAGATTTTTGTAGCAAATAGCACCTATGATATGCATTCCAAGATCACACTTGAGCTCATGGATCTACAGAACTTGAAGGAACAATGGGAAAAAATGATGGAAGACATGAATTCTTCACACTCTCACATTTTTTATAAGCTATAAGGTATAGACCTTTGTCGGTAATATCAAAAAGGGGGGAAAATGATATGTATATGTATATTCATATGGAGAAACTGATATAAATTAAGATGTAAAATGATATGTATATGATATGTACAGATAGGCAGGAAGTATATAGTACTATACTAGCATATATATAGGGGGAGTCATGAAATGACTAAGGATATGACTAAGGATTATATATGTTGTACATACTTAACATTTTGTTAGTATTATGCACATATCATTTTTTGATACTAATGTCAAAGGGGGAGTTTGATGACATTAATTTTCTATTAGTATGAAAACAACACTTTCGGTAAGCATACACTAAAAGACAGGAGAAAGAGCAAACCAAAAATTAGATATAAAGACATCACCGAAAATGGCTAAGTGCAAAGAGACCGACGACACAACTTTGTGTCTACACCGAAAATGCAAAGTTAGAAGGATAAAGAGGAACCCAAAAAAAGAACCTGATATGCATGATACAATGCAAACTGAAAGATATTCAACTAATTTCAGAGCATAACTGACCATCAGAAACTGAGAGTCAGTTACAGCCCGCAAAAAGTGGATCTGACTTCCACGTCAGATAAAACAGTCTTATTCTATTTATAGAATCTTGATTTTTTTTTTAAACCTTTTCTTTAGGGACAAGAAACATGAATGTAAGTTCTTTAATCAGTCTAACTGATTTAAAACACATAGATTAGGAGATCAAGGTAAAAGTTGTAAACATGATCTTAGAGTTAACATTGTTTTTTCGTGAAACTTGATGATGTCAATCCATCTTATAAATAGATGATGCAATCATTAATTATACATGTGTGAATATGGAAGAGGATTAATGAAGCCTACGAGCACATCTATAGATCAAATTGAAAGTTTTAAAAAATAGGACAGTAAAAGGTGAATTTGGTTATCAGAACCAAGAACAGAGGCTACCGAGAATCAGAGGTATTATTCAATCACATTAGGTGATAATATTATTCATGTAAACTTAAATAGATATGTATCAGCAATAGGAGATTGCATTTACCAGGTCAAATTGTAATTTTCTATCATTCTAACAAGTGGATAAAAGTGTAAAAATCCTTTCAAGGAAGATGGATTTAACAGTCCAACTATAAATCTTGTAACCAAGTGCACACTCAACAGTGTTGCTAAAGCTCTTAACCGAGTAGACTTTAACAGGTCTCCACAGATACTCTTAACTGGATAGATCATCATAAGTGATCAAATTGTAAGCCTTAACCGGCCCCTTCCAATCTGCAGATAGTGAATATTTTGTGGGTGCCATCCCCACCACAGTTTTTACTTCCTAACGAGTTTTCAGCGATATCATATCTTGTGTTATGTGTCAATTACTTTCATGAATGTTCACATGTATGTTAATTTTATGAATTGACATAACTCACATCAAGATAGTATAAATCAGATGAATGGATATACAATTGATTACAAAAGGTTAATTGATTAAAGGATATAAAAGTTTTAGAGGTACGGATTCACCCCTCTCCTCTCAGTACACACTTCCCATTAATTCCAACAGAAAACCCTCCACGTAAAAAACCAATTGAATTGTCTTACTGGCTTATGTCAAAATCTTTTGTACAATGCCTCACTAGCTATATGTCACACTGAAAAATGCTATCTCATTGATATTCTTTTCCCAAATGCCTCACTGGATATACTTTCTTTTGTCACAATTTGATATCAAAACATAGAGTTATGTCTCGGTTTCTCTTAATACATGTTCTAGTCCCATATCACTGACTTTGAACCAAATGTAATTATACAATTGATAAAATATACTTTATACAATATATATACAATATATATATATATATATATATAGAGAGAGAGAGAGAGAGAGAGATTCTCTTCAAAAACCTTTTTCTACATATGTTTAGTATCACTGAAAATTATAACAAAAAAACAAAAGCACCTCTCTCTTCTTTTCCATTGAAAATCTGTCAAAGGAATGCATATATACTACACATTCAACTACAATAGTTATTTAAATAACTATCATATTATAGTTAAACTGTAATATAATTTCAAATACAAACTAACTAATAACCATATTTCAAATGTCCTTCAAAAATAGCTTCTCTTTTATCTCAAATAATAGCCTTTTTCAAAAATAGAAATCTGCATGTATCCTTTTTCAAAATCTTTAAACATCTCTTTGAACTAAAATCATAAACTATATCTAACTGCAGTGATCAAAATCTTTCATGCATGACAATGTATCATGTGAAAACCATGTATACAAAACTGTTGGCCCACACATGGATGCCAAATTTAAAATTTTAAATCAGATCTCCCTTACTTGCATACCACACTTTGGTAGATTTTTTCTCTCATAATATGCATGTTAAGATTGATAAATTGCAATATAAATCTTGAATCCTAGTGAACTAGTTCAAGGAGCTTCAATCTAGTTCAAGAGAATTCAACCAGGTTCAAGGTGGTTCATATTGGTTCATTTAGTTTGACGGGTTCATATTCAAAGGGTTCGTATTTGAAGTAACAAGTCCAGTGCTTCAAAATCAAAGTGTTTTGCGGCTCCTCAATTAGTCCAGATGCTTATTAGACACGGTGCAAGATTTGTTTACAATAGTGTTTCAACTTGTGAATCAAACATCCATCATCCACTAAGCTCGAGATGCAAAGATGGTAAACCACAATAAATCCTCACGGAGAACCTAAGTGGGGGTTAGTGAAATTTCAAACTCTAATTGCCCGACCGTTCACAAAATGAAAAAGAAAAGCTCATCATATCTAAAACCCTTTCTAATGCCACCCAAAATATATATCAAAGACAAAGGTCTAGAGTTTGAGCCTGTGATTTGAAAATCAAATAAAATGAGCCACACATGTTGCAGCTATTAATCAGTCAAAATTTTGCATTGGCTATCAAAATTGGGCCCAGGATTGGTGGTGATTGCAAGTATCTCACGGCAATATTGAGCTCAGATATGAAAGTATATATGAAAATTACTTGACAATATGGAGAATAGACAAGTGTCTGATGGAATTCTTAAACACATTATATCACCGAAAACAAATGCAGAGACGATCTTCTTGTTCTCATCAAAACATTAGGTGTACAAATTGGATTTTTATAGACAAACAATGAGATGTTTGATAGAGTGAAAAAGGACATAGACCAACACAGTACCTCAAATTGGCATGAAGAATCAGGCTATGAAAACTTTGAATGGAAATGACAACATAGTATGGATGTTTGATGATGCTCGCAGATGGCACATGGAGGTGGTAATTATATCTATCTTTCATATTTGATTTCAAAGATGACAGAATCATTAAAAGTTCTCTAGAGGAATTCAAGTCACAGGCCTACTTAGTGTGATGATCCCCAATTGGAAAATTGCCCTCATTTTTTGGTAATAAGGCAAGCAGCATTGAAACTATACACTTTAGATTCCTCTGACTCATTAAGTGCAGAAACATGAATATGAGAATTGGTGAATCAAATAAGGGAAGAATTCATGACAGAAAACTATGATCTATGCTAAAGAGCTGACAATAAAGCCACGTCGATAGTTGACCCGGATTTTATATGCGGTCGGTTTCAATGAAGGTTTATAATGCCGACAAACATGTTTTCTTCATGTCATAATTGCATGCCACCTGTCCCAACATGTGTCAACCTCTGATTCTATGAACTTCATTATTATTCTTGTGAATAGAATGTTCTTTAAAGATAGGCCCGATAAAGATACTATAGGGAGAAGATTAAAAAGGAAGAGAGAAATCATAAATATGTTCAAGATTCAATTATCAAAATGGAATGGCATTTCTAGAGAAGATTATTAATGGTAAAAGATTAAACAGAAAAAGGGTCGGGGTGGCTGGCCCTTTAGTGGAGTATGGGTGTTGTAGGGAGGGATTTATTGTTTCCTGATTGTTTTATGGAGAGAAGATATATTTTATTAAATGTCATTTTTGTATACATTCTGAGTCTGTGAACTGACATATTTTGGTACCGAATAAATAGGGGAAGCATCTATTAATCTGTAGGTTTATTATTGCTTCCTTTAGATTACATTGTAGTTGTGTTCTGAATGTAATTAATTTCAATACCACTGGCAATATAAGTTTGGTTGATCTTGGAACTGAGTTTTCAGATTAAGTCATTCATCGAAAGGAGATGTTTTCTCTTTACTCTAAGTTCGTGGATGTGAGAGAATGATTTGTATGTCAGTTTCTTATGTTCACTTGCCTTTTTATTTCAGTTTCTTTTGCATATACTCTGTGTTTACAGCTAGATGTTTGTAATCCTTTATTGTTTTTCGGTTAAAAGCATTCCCAAAACTTATATTTATCTAAATAAGGGATTTTTACCTTCATATCAAAATTCAGAGAGCATTTGCACGTAGCCATTGCAAACGTCTCAACTATCAGTTACAGATTTAGTCTTATGTTTTGGTCACTTTGAAGTCACTTGGTTAAATTTGTAAAAGGTGTTAGAATAACTGAGAGGGGGGGTGAATCAGTGACCTCAAATTTTAATCCAATAATTCAATCCAAAAATTTATACCACATATATAAACCTCTAGTTATCTTGAGTCCTACAAGATGTATGCCTTGTGTGAATCTAACATGCATATACTGCTCAGTGTTTATACTTTTTATCCTTCCCTTAAGCTTTACCGAATAGTAGTCTATCTTTTCTTAACCTTTACCGAAATACAGTAAATAACTTAGTGTTTACCGATCAATCTTGTTTTAGTAATGTGTAAAGAAAAACATTAATCAATGAACCATATGCACATTTGACACATAGATTTTTAACGTGGAAACCCTATTAAGGGAAAAACCACTTGGGACTAGTAACCCAAAATTTTCACTCTTCTAAAGTGAGCTCGGTGAAGATCCAACCCTGTTAAAGGTTACAAACACACTATTAAGAGTGACCTTGTTAGAGGATTTATCACTAACAGTTTATCACTTGACCTAGTATTCACTATGCTGTCACATGAAAACCTTTTGATACTCCTTGGGATGTATCTCAATATATAAAGGATGGTTAGATCCTACTCTGTTAAGAGATTTTCTGAATCAATGGTTAAACTGAATCAATATATGATCTGTTCATAAATACAACTTAATCTTGCAGATGTTCAGATCTATTATAAGCTCATAATACCTTTCTGATCAATTTTTCTATTATGTTCCTTTGCTCCACTTTTTTCTTCTCAGTGAATGTCGTTGCTTCTCTATTTCTCGGTGTCTGCAAAAATCTTTAGCTCTGTTCTTCAGCTTGTATGATCAAATCTATATGAGGACTTCTATCCTCACCAGAATTCTCTTCTGCATTCGTCTTTCTCCACCCCATTTCTTATGAATTACTTGTCTCTTTATATAGACATGATTTCACCATTTCTTTTCCTTCTTCTTTTCTTCATTAATCACTTCTTGATCTGTAAATCTCACCATGCTTGTTTTAGCTTTATTCCATAAATATCTCCTTGTTTTCTGGAATAAAACATGCTTTAAATATCCTTCTTATCTTTATCTTTTAACTCGATCGATGAAAACAAAGTAAACAATCAGTTAACTCTATCTTTAGCTCCTTCTAGCTAAGTTGTTTTGTCGTATCCTAACTTCAGTTCTCATTGGTCAAAACTTCATTTGTGCTCGATGACTACTGCAGATAGCTCAGGCATCAACTTCAGTTCTATTTGGTGACAACTATAGTTAGCTCAGTAATGCTTTCTTGGGTATCACTTGCTCAGGTAACAATGTCCGTCGGGTAACACTGTGAACTTCTGTGCTCAGGGTTCACTGTCCCTCAGGGTTTACTATCACTTGGTGTACATGATTACCGATGACAAAAAATTTGTCTCTTTAGATCTTTAAGTGTTGTGACAATATGAGCATGAGAAATCATACCATATCAAGTTGACATCAATGACAATATAATACGTTAACTGATTTAATGTCTTGCATTAACTTTCTGCATCTTGGTGATCATCAACTTTGTCATCTTCAAACATTCAATCAATTATAGTTCATCAAAAAGACAAATCCGTTCACCGACATATTTTTGGAAACACTACGGGGGGAGAGGAATCAAAGACTAGTGTTACATTTATTTCCTCGGACATTTTTGAAATATCTTGTATATGCAAGATTGACGACTCTATAGAATGACCATGCCAAATAGAAAAGTTGTAATTAAGAAAAGACTAAATCCCTCCATCATGGAAATATATCAGATGGATGACAAAGTGATGCACGAGTTCTTGGATAGTTTCAAGAAAGCATCTCCTGGGATGTCAAGAATAACTTCAGCTTGGAAGATGATCGTACCTCTACGTTATTGTGGAGAAGCCTCTAGACATGGTTTCACAAACTCAAAGATCTACAGGAGTATGAAAGAAGAGTGGCAAGACTGAAAGAAGAACTGACAGTCAATGATGAAGAGCCTCTGGTAATATCATCTTACTTCATCTCTCACAATTATCGATCTTTGGTGATCACGATGTCACCCAAGTACCCATGGATAAAGATGATAAAGGTGCATCTGAGCCATTCTTCTCTCCTAATTTAGTGTTAGAGTAATAAAGTGATTCCACTTATTAATTAAATCATCTTAATTTAATTATTAAGTCACTTATTATCTCTATTTAACTTTAAGCTAAACTTTAGGCATATAATTTAATTCTTTTATTAATTATTATTATGCAACCTATATTTTTCCCCTTTATGGTTTCCCTTTTAGGGTTTTGGTATCCTTTTATAAGGATTCTCTCTTTGTAAATTATTAATGAATTGAGGATGCTATTGCATTGAGAGTTTTTTCTCCATTGTTTGCACAATATTTTTCCTCTTCCATCGATCTATTATTTTTGGCCTCCATAGCATTTTTGCCTCCCTCTTTCTGTGATAGGTTTACATGTAGGTGATTCTTGGGAGTTGTGGGTTGACAGTTTTTATCAACTTCAATATGGTATCAAAGCTTCAAATCTTTATGCCCCTATTCTCTTCATGAGAGTTTTTTGGCCTTGTTCTTCAGATCTTTGTTTGCAAAAGGTTTTTTGTTTCAATTTTTTGGTGTTTTGGGGGGTAGCTATTTTTGCGATCATTTTGGGCCCAAATGGACCTCACCATCGTGCTCAAAAGGCCCAAAATCCTATATTTTTATATAAGGTTTGTCAATTTTAGCCTCTGTGACATCTAGAGCAAAAATTTGTCCTTCTGGCCATACAAGTACATATGCACATTTTTTGAGGAGAAAAATAGAAAAAAAAAAATTAAAATTTTTTTAAAAAAGAAATTTTGATTTTTTTTATATAAAGTTTTTTTCAAAGAAAAAAAACACTTTTTTTCTATAAAGTTTCAAAAAAGATTTTCTAAAGTTTTTTTAAAAACTTTGAAAAGGTGTGTGTCTTTTGGAAAGGATGCTTGCCTGTGTAGTAGTGATGTTAGCGGCCGCGGGTCACAAATGGTGGTTAAAATTGATGGTCATGAAACTGTCACACAGTTTGACACTTCTTCATAAAAAGTAGCCTTCAATTGTTTGGTCATATCTTGAGCATACGGTATCATTTTTTGACCCATCATATATTGTTGGAAAGCTCTTTTTGAGATCTATCTAAATATTAAGGTTATATTTTTGACTTTTCCATCTTGTAGCCATTTGTTCTAGTCAAAGTTAGTGATTTATTTTGCACTCCGGGAGCCATACCTTGCTCTTCCAAACTCTATTTTTCAACTTCTGCATGGCATCAGAAAGATGATTCAGTGATCTATCTTATTTCATGGTTCTGACACCCAGATTCTTCTTCAAGTATTTTTTATTCAGTCTTTTTCTTTTTTGCAATCTAGTGGATATCTTGGATGTTTCAAGTCTTGGGATCATTTTTGTGCATGGGATGGCTTCTTTTTAGTTGTTATTCATGTTTCTGTAGCTTTCTGTCATTCCTAGATATTCTCAACATCTATTTATATCACATTTCTTTTTTTGCAAACACACTGAGATAAAGTTTCATAATGCATGCTTGGGATCCCGCACATTTTGTGCCTGATAGTACTCACACTAGATTATAAAGTGTCATGGGGAGGTTGGATGTTTTCCTTGTTTTCCATCTACCTTTGTTAAGTGAGTGTTCCTGTTGGAAATAATTGTTTAATTGTGTATTGTCCTTGATGTTACACAAATGTCATATCAGTCATCAGACAGAATCTACCGAGCTCAGAATGTTCAGCAAGGCAGTTAACAGCATCTACCGAGTTCAGTCGGTAAGAGAAGCAATTTACAGAGTCTACCGAGCGCTCCAGAATACTATATCGAGAAGTTAATT
>MU225665.1:153904-199481 GCA_018584345.1 Thuja plicata | reverse complement strand
GCATCAGTGAAATGTTTTTGCAGCCGACCAATGTAATATTTATTTATTGAAACTTGTAATTGGGCCGACTTGATAACCTAAAAGGTATATATGAAAGATCAAGTTGCGAATTCAAAGTGTGCATGAGCAGAAGTGTGTGTAAATATAAAGAAGCATATTAGAGCAGGAATATGCGAATTCTGATGAAGGATCAGAGATATCCTTGAGGTGCTGTAAAGATATATGTGATCAGTAAGGATCTATTGGAGCAGAACAGAGATTTGTATCAGCAAGATAAGTTGCATTTAATTCAGATCACTTCATTGTTACTCTCTGACAATTGTAGCAGTGATACCGAAATCTCTTAGCAGAGTTGGTTTAACAACCATTTCATAAATCCTCTAACAGGGTGACAATTCAGTTGAATTTCTCTAAAGACCTCTCACAAGGCCACTCCTAGCAGGGTGATTAAATCCTCTAACAGGGTCACACCTAACAGTGTGTTTTGTAACCTTTAACAGGGTTGGCTCCTAACAGAGCTCACTTCAGAAGAGTGAAAATCAGTAACTAGTTGCATTGGTGGTTTTCCCAAATTGGGTTTCCATGTTATATCTGGTGTTACTTGTGTTTATGTTATTTGATTTATGCATGTCAATAATTGTGAATGTTTAATGAACAATAATAAGTTAATCTACCGAGTAATAGTAATATATATTGAAGACATCTAAGGGACTTGTGGATTTATTTTTGTGGTAACTGATTCACCCTTCCCCTCTCAGTTACTGCATCCATATTTCCAATAGTTCCTTCCATGGCATTAGCCTCATTATGTGTGTTAAGAGAGTGATCCTTTCATGACACCATCCTTTATATGTGTTTGTACGTTCTTCATCATGGAATGTTTCTTGGCAGTCTGATTCAGTGTACCTGTCATGCCTCTCCCTGCTCAGCATTATAGGGGGATATCACCTATTGGTTCTAATGCCTCCTTGGTTCGATGGAGTTATTCTATGTATTCGGTATTTTTTCCTAAATACTAGGCGAATGCAATGGCTGGGTACCTATGCATTTCGGTGAGATGGATCATTTACCATATGGACAATCTTTCATTCCTATTTTGGAGGCAACCTTCCATCTTTGATTTATCATTTCTTCAATATTTATTTATAGTCTTCTCTACGTGATCATGTTCTATTATAGTGGAGGTTCCAGCAGTTATCTTTCGACAGTGTTTTCAGCTTCATGCTTCAGAGGTGTTCTACATGTTCTTCCTTTGTTCCTATTTTTGGGACATTCTCTAGTTTGCAGGCTTCTTCATTCCTTCACTAGGATTCATCTCTTTTCAAAGAGGGGTTTTTCCCATTGGGTTTTATTCTTTTCTCTTCTTTACATAGATTTTTGTACTTGGGTACCTGATCAGGCCTTGTTGTCGTGACCCATTTCCTACTTTCAGTAGTTGTTTTTAAGTTTTTAGCTTCTCCCTAAGTTTATCTTAAGGGGGGTGTTAGATTAATAAAGTGATTCCACTTATTAATTAAATCATCTTGATTTAATTATTAAGTCACTTATTATCTCTATTTCACTTAAGCTAAATTATAGGCATATAATAATGAACTCTTTTATTAATTATTATTATGCAACCTAGATTTTTCCCCTTTAGGGTTTTGGTGTCCTTTTATAAGGATTCCCTCTTTGTAAATTATTAATGAATATAGGATGCTATTGCATTGAGATTTTTTCTTCATTGTTTTCACAATATGTTTCCTCTTCCATCGATCTATTATTTTTGGCCTCCATAGCTTTTTTGCTTCCCTCTTTCTGTGACAGGTTTGCATGCAGGTGATTCTTGGGAGCTGTGGGTTGATAGTTTTCATCAACTCCAATATTTAAAAAGTTATATATTTAAAAGTGATGATATTTATCTTGTTTCAAAACATCCTATATGTGAAAGATTTCAAAATAGCATTCCACAGGAGTTTAAATCTTTTACTTTTAATGAAATGGCTGAAGGTAATTCTTCATATTTTGTAATCCATGAATAACCCATTGAAGTTTGTTATCACTCAAAAAATAAAATTGGTGAGATAGAGATGCACAATGGAAAGAACTCTTCTTGGGATGAAACCCCACTAGAAGAAAGAAATCCTAAAGACATCTTTCAACTTGTAGATAACTCTGTGCAAATGTTGAATAACAGCCTCCTCACTGAAGAAGATGAAATCATGGGTGGATTCTTGTCATCTCTTCAACCAAAGGACTCATCACAAATTGGCTCAGGTATCTCTCCAAATCCAGATGAAAGTGAGATATTTTTTAATGAATCTTCTTTTCATTCTCCCTTAAGTGATTTTTCTGGTTTGGATTGTGAAAATAATGCTAAATATGTGATAATGCAATGGCAAAAGGGAGAGATGAAATCTTTTACATGTTTGACAATGACTTGATCTTGATAGAGATGAAGTAAACTTTAATGAGAGATTTGATCCTATAATGGATGAATTTTCATTCTTTGCTAAAACTAGTCATGATGCAAATGAATATGTAAAGAAAAATGATCTTTCCAGTAGCAGCCATGAGCAACGCATAATTGTTCTTGAAGAATTTTTTGAACATTATTTTTTTCAGCTAGGGATAAGATCTTTCCTGGAGGATATAGTAGAAAATATAGAATGTTATGATGAGTCCTGGTTGTTTTGGTAAGAATGGTTGGTTACCATATTTCTACATACTATTAGCTTGATATTCAGCGTTGAAGAAGTTTCCAGAAAGCACTGCTTTCAGGGTACTACATTTGAGTAAAATCCTTTACTCTAGAGAGGTTCGTATTTCTCCCAGCCAGTAGATGGCTTTGTGTAAGATTTTCTTACTTTTGGTCCTTGTAGTAGGGTTTTTTCCTTCCTATGTACATATTTTAAATATCTTTTTGCTGTGCATAGTGGTATTTGGAATAATTCTCAGGCTTTAGTTTCTTTCTAGTCTAGGCTTTTTCAGCTTGTTGTATCTCTTCTCCCCTCCACCCATCTAAAGGAAGCTCCCTGCACTCCATTTTCTGAGACTCTATTGCCCAATAGTGCTAGGAACTTGTCATTTTAACTAGAGATGCTCAAATTATCTACTTTTGCATCAAAAGCAGTCCCCTAGTAGAGCCATTGTTATCCCCCATATGGAACCCGATTTAAAAATTCAAAATTTGGGTCTCCTCCATGTCAATCCTTATTCAGATGAACATTTTATCTATTAAGCATGAGTATTGAACCCCTTTGAACTAACTTCAAAATATTTCAATGTGGTTCAAAGGGTTCAAAATGGTTCAAAAAGATTCAAGAAGGTTCATCAAGTTCAAAGACTCGACTAGTTCAAAATCTAAACTACTCAAAGTTTCAATACAAGTTCTCCAGACCAAAGTTGAATTATTCAGATTTTAGAAGACTCGATGGATTAGGTTCAATAGATTAAGTTTGTTTGTTCAGAGATAAATTTTAAAGGTTCTTACAGGTTCAAATTGGTTCAAGCATCTACATGCAGATACCAATGTCTAATCAAAAGTTTATGGCTACCTAATATAGGCCAGGTTGGCAGCTTCATGTGATCAAAAGGAGATGTGATATCTTTCATTTTCAAAATGGTTATGAAAATGATATATCTCTCTTCTTAAAGGTTATTTTTGGTAAGATAAACCTCATAATGTTCATTATATTGGTGTCACTTATGCAGTTTCAGTATGTGAAGAAGAATTTAACAAAGACATGGTATCAATTTATGTTACTCACAAACATAGGCTCAATTGGAAATTAATATGCTTGTAAGTTATGGAATCATCTCCACAACATTCCTGTAGAGAAAGTCTCCATCTAGGTGAATATTAGATTGAGCTCAAGCTTATAATGTGAAGACAAAGCTATGAAAAAATGATTTTCTAAATGCCTCAATAGTGAGTTCAAGTATCCTTCTTGAGACAGAAGTAGAGATTTATGATAATTCAGTAAAATTAGAAGTTGATCCTCAATATAATCCATCAAATTTTTATGGAAATGAGGATTTAGGAGTAGCTATGGCAACTTCAATGACTCAGACTTCCATGACCATGGATTTGTCAAAAATAGTAAAAAAAAATCTCAATGTGGGGGCATAACTTCCAATTGTACCGTTGAATCATGCTCAATTTTGGATATGTTTTTGAAAACATAATTCTCCAGATTCTCACTGGGGCGATTTACCAAATATGGTCTGAGTAAAAATTTATTGTTGACTGTGTATAGCACTATCCAATCTACCAATGACAGTCACAGCAATGATAAAATAATAAAAAAATTTAATTATCGGATGAATAATAACCCATGACAGAGGTATTTATATTCACATTATTTGTCCATGATACTCTAAGAGGTTAAAAATCACAATATAAAGAGGCATTTGACTCTAATACCTAGAAGGTAATCACTTTGTTATAACTAGAAATGAGAGATTTGAAGCCAAGTAAATAATCAGAAGATGAAAACAACGGAATCAATTAAATATCAGAATATAAGCCCAATGGAGGAAGGATAGAGAAAATAAAGTGACAAAAATATATGTTGGGAAATTAAAAAAAAGGGACACATTCTCTTGAGGCTTCTCATGGATCAATATTAAATTTGATATTCCTTTTTATCATAAAGTTATGTTTATAATGTTTTGATACAAAAAGAACATTTATAAATAATGTTATATCAAAGTGGAAGTAAATTTACGGGAAAGTATTTCCAAGATTCAGTTATTGAAATTGAAAGGGAACTATTTTTATTATAAGAAGTTTTACAAAAAAAAGGGGGTTCCTTTTTCCAGCTCTTCTACAGGAGACTTTGTGCTACGGGCGGAGGGGGAAATTTTGTTAAGGAAAATATTGTAATAGCAATCAGTAGTCTTTTGTTTAGAGGTCACATAATGTATTATTTTTATCTTTTAATGGAGTAATACAAATTTGGGTTGTGATGGTTTGGATTTAGTATCTTTAAAGGACAATGAGATACAAAACTTGATTTTATTTGATATGGAATCTAGTGTAAGCATGAACTCACTCTTGTGACATCGTATAGGGATGATGTTGGTAGTACATATGAGCTATTTGTCAGAAGTGCTTGTTTCTTTAGATATGCCTTATTCATGCGGGATGTCACTGGCATTTGCAAGGGAGTGATATGAAATTGGTGATTAAATTTCATTAGTACAGAATACATCATATCGGAACTAATAGATCAAATAAGTTTGGAACTCGAGCCACCAAAATAAGTTCTTATACTCTCGTACGCACAACTGGTATGCGTTGATTGATCAGTGGGTAACCTCAATGTACTTTGCATACTTTTCATTAGGTTATCTTGTGTGAATTAATTTTTCTAAGACTGGTTGCTCAGTATATCAATTATGTTAAAATATTGAATGGGATTTTCTATTAATTAAAATTTATACCCATCCAAGCTCATCGGTTTTAAATAGCCCTGCTTTCTCGCCAAAAGTATCTCTATCTCATTTCCAAATAGTCACTATAATGGAGTCTAAGAAGGAGATTTGTGAAAAAGTGTGCAATGTGGGAGGTTTCACTATGAGATTTTACCAAGGAACTTTTGAATCCATATGCAACCAAATATAATAGAGGATTTTTTTCCACTACAAATAGATGACTCGACACTGGAGCTTATGTTTGATTGTCATTCGCAGGTGATTAGGCATGCTATTCGACTTGTGATTGGGGAGGAAATTTTGTCACCTCAGACAAAATAATTCCTCTATCCACTGTAGCTAGTTTCTATATTCCTGCCCAATGCAATGGACTTTCTGCAATCAGTGCACCTATTGGAGATTCTTGCAAACAAAGTGGTTAAGCCACATTTTTTGCAGGATAATGCGCTTAAAAGGGCTATGTAATAGTATGATTTGTGGAGTTGTCATCATCTGGTGGGTGGTCTTTTTTCTCACCATCTTGTTCTCGGAAACCATGATTTCATGGTGGTATATGATTGCATAAAATGAACACTAGAGAAATAGAGATACCAATACATTGAGCATGCTTTACATTCATCAGGTTGATTCTTGGGGCATGAGTTGGTTAATAGAACTAGGTTGTTGGTTTCTACTCTGATGGATCTGTTAGAGTATCCTAATTTTCTTGCAAGGTTGGGAAGTGTTTCCCCTATTTGAGATCAGCCAGCTCTGCATCTGGATGGTGTTCTGGACCTAAATTATCATCCTTTCAAAGTTGACGGGTGACCTCACCCCTTCACTGTTCAACAAGAGCACATTGCAGGTTGGAGTGATCTGGATATTGATGGTTGGGATGTGGTTGTGAATGAAGGTGGACATATTCAAGGTTGGAATGTGGAGTCTTCTGGTTGGTCCCCTTTTTCTCAACCTGACTTGGCGGGTCGGGGTCCCAGTGATATGGAAGAATAGTTTGTGATAATGTCTTGCATTTTTCCTGTATACATCGTTTGGTTTTATCATTTTATCTCAGCAATATTATCAAGCTAAATTTTGGGGGTAGATTAGGTTCTTATATGTTGGTAGAATTTGCAACCTCGTTATACTATCATATATATCGAGCAAGGATATCAGGTTTTATTAGTGGTTCTTTCCCAATTGAGAACTTGAACAAGGTTTTATATTAGTAACATATATAGTGGCTAGCCCACTTTTGCCTAAAAAAATACAAATAGCATTTGAAGTTGATTCTTGAATAATTTGTAAATCTTTGTATTCATGTTGCAGTGGGTGTTTCCTTTGTGAATGATCCTATTGTTACAGGAATCAATTATAAATGTTAAGTTAGTGAGGATAAGGAGATATACTCTTTGTTGTTATTTAGGATTAATTAGTGAATTTGTCTAATGGAAACTTTATTTTCCATTAGATTTTATCTTCTTAAAATTTCACTTAGCATACGCTTTCAAATCATTTTGATGATTGAATAGCATCTTTTCATTTGCTTTATAGTTAAAAGCATATCTACATATTTTAATTCATTGCAAATCTTCTTAGGGAGTTGTACCTCTTAATAAAAATTCAGAGGGAAGTGATTATCAAACACTTACCCAAACTGTTGTAGCTTATTTGTCTCTAAGGAAGGGCAATAGAGTTAAGCTTGTGAGCATTTGTGAAGGAGACAAATATATTCACCAATAGATTGCAACAAGCCTCAGATCATTTAGGTCAAGAGCCAATAGCCAAAACCCTAATAACTCACATGAAAGACAAAATATGCAACAGAACCAACAACTGAGTTATTACAAGCTAAAACTTATTCGACTACAAGACCTTTGTAATAACTCCAAAATTGTTTTGATTGGCCAAGTAAATCTTTGTCTTTATTCCTTTCTGCACAAAATCTAATTTGTACACGTCACTCACCTGAAGATGTTGGAGAAAAATCCTTACTAAAGGAATAATGGAATGTTACTGTTTGTTTTAATTCATCCGGGGCATATTTGTCTGTTGGAAATATGTTGAGGCTAAGTGACTGAGAGGGAGGGTGAATCAAGAACCAATAAAACTTAATCCTTTTAATCCCTTATTAGATTATCTAATCTGATTGCATGCATGAAATGAAAAGAAATAAAATATCCACAACACTTGACACAATATTTGGTTACCCAGAAACCTTTTAAATAGAAAGTAAAACTAGGGTGGGGATGGTACCCACAAGAATTATTACTACAGTATAAATTTAGCCTATTAAAGCTTACAATTGACCACTTCTGATGGCCTACCCTGTTAGGAGCAATAAGGACTGTTAGGTCCACCTTGTGAAAGGATTTAATACAATACAATTAAGTAATGCAACTATAATAGGAGATTTATGAAGGACTATTAGGGCCACCTTGTTAGAGATTTTTGTTGATGCACCTGTTAGGATGAACCAGTAGATGATCTTCAGTGCAACTCTAATTTTTTGAATAAGATCCAATGATATAATAACTACTCACCTGAAAGTGATGGATGATTCTCTGATGTTCCTTATACTACTGTATCCTCTTAAACAATCTACCACTTCATGCTCGCATATACTTCTTCTCATATATTCTTACATACATTCATGCTCACTTGGATAAACAAAATACTTTATATTTATACCTTATCCAAATAAAATACTTCTATAATTCGGCTTCCATATGATAAATTAATGTCAAACAATATAAGCTAAGTCGGGCCAAAACTATTACTCGGGTCCAGTGATCCACTCGGGCAATATACTGGCACTCGGACATGATATTGTCACTCGGGCAACATACTAACTTTTGGCACTCAGGCTACACTATGTACTTGGGTCATATTTACCACTTAGGTAATACAGATTACCACTGTCTTCTTGATCGACACTCCCATTGCTCGAGTTACAATGTAAATGCTTAGGTTGTACTACTAGCTCAGTCAACACTGTGATGACTAAGTGTTTTGGCACTAACTGACAATATGTCTTTCCATAAGCTCATCGCTGTCTCCATATGAAATCTAATTTTCCAACCTACAAGACTTGGGAACAAACCCAATATTTATGCAGAAGAGACAAGGATTCATCTAAGGGCTTTAAAAGATCTAAAAAATTGAACAGAAATGCTAAACCATAAATGCAACATAAAAGTATTCTGAGCTATCAAATTTTTACCCAAACAACATCCCATAACTACATAAATATAACCCAAAAAATCAAATTTATCTATCTACTCTCTTGCAGCATGAAACATAGAGCCACCACTTCAAAACCGTCAGGAAAATATTTAAAAATTCAAATATCTTTTATAACAGTCAGCCCTAGCACAAAAACCACAATTGATGGCTCAGATTAAACTTTATTTCCAACTTAAAACACTGCCATCGATCATCTTTCAAAACACCTGCAAGCACAAGATACATGGTGGTTCTACGTAACACTTCACTCCCACTTGACCTTTTCGTCAAATTGGACATGCGTCACCTAGGCATGATCCCACGAAGAATAACCAATGAGTAACTTTAGATCAAGGCATCACGCCAACCACACAATCAAAACTGATCTAACTATCCTTTATCCACTTTGAAAACCAAGATCCACGATCTCATATGGCTACATGGAAGAAAGGCATGATTCCTTGATGGATAAATAATCCTCATCTTCTATTCAAGGAAATGCACCAACCATTGGATTGAATCAGATCTAACCACACATTAAATGTTGACCCTAATTGGGCGATATCTCTAATGGACATTTGTCAAAATAGTGAGATCCCTTGAAATCTAATCAACATGAAACTTCTGATCTAGGCATCACGCCTATCATATAATCAAAATTATCTTACGTATCTTTAACTTCCCTTTAGCTCTAACCAGGCCCCACCACTTTCCACATGGTGCATAGGCACAATGTTGTGAAGGATATCTTTCATGTAGCTTCTAATCCTAGAAACACGCCAACCATTGAATTAAAACTAATCTATCAGAACCTTAACTTGTCGATGAATTAGAAAGAGAGGGCCCCATGATCTAAAGATTGACACTTGTCACCCAGGCACAATTTTGTGAGGAATAAATAGTTTACATCTTGTGATCACGGGATCACACCCGTCATTTAATCAAAAACAACTTGCTAGAATCTACAAAGCACAAAATACTACAGGGACTTTAGACTTAGGAAAAATTAATACTTAGAACCCACTAGGACTTAGGAAATATTAAAAGTAGGCCTCGTGATGATGAATTAAGACCCATGGGAGAAGAACTTAAGTGACTGAAAAGTAATGCCATTTTATAAAGAACACAGAGGACCTAGGGTATTTGGCCAAAAAGGAACCAAGGGTTTGATAAAATGATAATTTAGGGCTTGTGAAACTAGGTTTAAACATTGCATGAAACATAAGTAGGACTCATAACCATGGAAAAAATTACAGTCCTAACAAGAGGAGCGAGTCTAAATATATGTACAGTAAATTTGGTAAAAGAACTAAGCTAATCTAACAGTTGTGTGGATGTTACAAAAATATTATAATAAGACCTTATGATGATGAGGAACATCCTTCCCAGGGTGTAATAAGCCTCCCAATCAGACTAGGTCCAGCAATGCAAGACACTACATTTAGGTACTAGACCTAGAGTTGGGTTATAATATTCTCCTAGGACAACCACGAGTCCATTCCATGCAAGTTTTACCATCTATTTATCATCAATGTCTAAAATTACGTCATGGTGGAGTTGAAATCACCATGCCTAGTGATAGAGATCCTTTTATTTTCTACATAGATATTAGAGGAGCTATTTCTAATCAAGTACCCAACAATCAGGAAGCATCTATTGTTTCCTCGACCCAAAACTTTGATTTTGTAAACCTTGCTAAACCAACCAAAGAATCCATATCATAGCTCAAAATCCAAGGTCAAGAAAATTGATGTGGATAGTACACATATGTAGACTTCTTTTGTGTAGGCAAGCTACCGATCTCACCCCATTCTTATGGAAAACCTAGGCAACCTCTTTAGAGGAAGTAATAACTATCAATTGTCTATCCACCAATGGTTTTCAAAAGATGGGGAGACATACATGAGGATATCATTGAGGAAAAGTTATCTTCTTGGTTGTATACAGATAAAGTACCACCTGAGATCAGAATTCTAGTGCATGAATATGTATGGGGGTACACCATTGTCCTAAAATAAGGGTATAATAGATGATCTAGCTTATGCAAAAATGAACAAGGAATTATAGATCCCATTGCACCTACCTAAAACTCAAAGCATCACAACTTAGATTATAGACCAACTACAGAAGGAATTTTGAATACCTCATTACCCTCTAATATTAATGCTTGTGTTTCTAACAAAGTTAAAAATTTTGAGGAACTCCATTCAAACACAAACTTGAATGACAATGATTGGAATTCCCCACACACCACCAGCACCTTACATATTAACACTGTCAATTCTTGAATCTCTTTAGGAGATAGACCCATAGATGTTTGATCTTGGATTGATGAATTCTGGAAATGATCTGAACCTTCATCCTCATCCTCATTATAAACTTATGAATCAATGAGTGATTCATACATCAATACATTGACCGAACTCCCAATTTTGTCCTTCCAAACCAAGGATAGCATGGCCTTAATTTATGATGAAAGGAGGGATAGTACTTAGGGATAAAGGAACTCCAGAGCACCAAACTAGCTTTTTGAACATAATACAGAATTTTAAACATAGAGAAGGAGAGAAGGAATGCAGATACTTTTTATTAATTCATCAAACTTCATACATGACAGCTTGTAAGGCCTTCTTGGTTGCAGCCAAATGCAATCTAAAAATGTTATAGAATAGTCCTCATACATGCGAGATCCACAAACCCTAGATATCCAAACTAATATCCCAAAAACTCACCCTGATCTAAAAACAAAACATAACATTTATACAAGAGGATACCAAAACATTCATCCAAAAAGATCCTAAAGATCCAACCTAGGAGATAGAAACAACCCAGATTTAGGTCCACACATTCCCCAAAGAGAGATCCAAAATTAATGCAACAACCAAAATTAAATGCAGATGTCAGCCAGAAGAACCAATAAAATAAGATGCACTCAGTGAGACAGGAACAAGAAAACCACTGAGCCACCGAGACCAGTCGGTGAAACCACACCAAGAAAAGTAACCGAGTTCAGTTAGTGAATCAAGTCTTCAACCAAGAACTCTAGAGAAGTTACCAAGAAGTCTAACGAAAGTTTCCAACAAGCTACCGAGCTCCAAAGAAAACATTTTTTTTTTGATACAATGTTTCCATGAACCCAATATGATCTTATGTCATACACCTAGGGTTAAAAGAAATGATTCTCCAAATCATGAGTTAGGTACAACTTGAGCTAAATCTAACTCAGATTGAGAAATCCATGTAGAGTCTTCAATAGGTATGTTCTTCCACTTTACCAACTATTCCATGTAATCCTTTCCTCTTGTACTTCAACCAATTCTTTGTTCCAAAATCTATTCAACTTCTTCTATATGTTTCTTAGGATAATCACTCAAAACTGTCACCTCTTCATCAAGTTCATGATACTCATACAAATCTAAAATATTTAATATAGGTGATATATCTATGTCATCAGGTAACTCTACTTCATAAACATTTCCATTGTCAAACTTCCTCAATATCTTGCAAGGACCAAATTTCTTCATCTTCAATTTACCATATGTTCCAATAGGAAATCTGCCTTTCTTCAAATGAACCATCACTTCATTACCAACTTCAAAATTCTTATGTCTTCTTGATATATCTGTACCATCCTTGTATTCTGATTACTTTCTCCAAATTATGTTTCACTTCCTCATTCAATGACTTCATAAACTCAGCAAATTCTTCTCCTTTAGAACTCATCTTCTCTTCTCCAGCAATATCTCTCAAGTCTAATATACCTCTTGGTTGTATGCCAGTATAAATATGAAAAGGTGTATTTCCAATACTCCTATTCATTGAATTATTATATGCAAACTCTGCTTGTGTTAACATAAAATCCCAATTACTTGATTTGTCTCCAACTAAGAATCTCAACAAGTTACCCAAACTTTGGTTTACAACCTCTGTTTGTCCATTAGTCTGTGTATGAAATTTAGAACTATACTTCAACTCAGTGTCCAACTTACTCCAAAGAGTTTTCCAATAATAGCCAACAAGCTTATTGTCTTGGTCAGAGATGATACTCCTCGGTAATCCATGCAATATGAAAGTCTTTGTGAAGAAAAGGTTTTCTATATGCATTGCATCTAATGTTTTTCTACATGGTATGAAATGTGTCATCTTTGAAAATCTATCCATAACAACAAATATGGAATCATTACCTCTTGATTTCTTCGGTAAGCCAAGAACAAAATCCATGCTGATATCACTCCAAGGTTTCTCAAGAATATAAATCATTGTATACAATCTAGTATTCTAACTTACTCCTTTTGCAACTTGACAAACTCCACAACTCTTAAAAAATTTCTGAACATCCTTATACAATTGAGGCCAAAAATACCTTTCCTTAAGTAAACTCAATGTCTTATCAATGCCAAAAATTCCTGCCAAACCACTACTATGTTTTTTCCTTTATCAAATTGATTATCATTGATCCTCTCGCTATACACAACTAAATACCTTTGAACAACATATCTTCTTGAATGAAATATTCTTCAAACCTACTTAGTTAATCAGGAATAGGTGCTCTGCACATTCTCTATGGCTCAAAAAAATCAGGGTCAGTTTCATACAAAGTCTTCGTATCATCAAAACCAAGAACATCAATTCTCATTTCAGTCAACAAATATCTTCTTATACTCAATGCATCATCAAATCGATTGGATACTCAACTCTTATGCTTTGTCACAAATGTGAAACTTTGCAAATACTCTACCTATTTCATATGTCTTTGATTCAACTTATTCTGACTACCCAAATACTGTAAATCCTTATGATTAGTATACAACACAAATTCAATCAGCATCAAATAACATCTCCATTTCTTCAGAGCTTGAACAATAGCATAAAATTCTTGATCATACACAGAATATTTCCTTTTAGCATCATTCAACTTCTCACTAAAGAAAGCAATGGGTTTACCTTCTTGACTCAACATAGTTCCTATTGCACTGCCACTTGCATCATATTCCACTTGCAATACCATGTTCAAATCAGGCAAGGCTAACAGAGGTAATTCAACAACCTTTTTTTTCAAAGTCTCAAAACTCTTATATGCTCCATGTGTCCACTTAAATTCTCTCTTATCTCCTCTCATTGTCTTAGTCATAGCATTACAAATTGAACTAGAATTTTTGATGAATTTTTGGTAAAATATTGCTAATCCATGAAATGATCTTACCTCACTAACATTTTCCGGTGTATTCCAATCAAGTATAACTTCAACCTTCTTAGGATTCATCTTCAAAACATCAACTAAAATTACAAAACCTAAATGCACAAGTTCTTCTTTCATGAAGCAACACTTTTTCAAATTAATTAACAACTTTTCCTCTTTAAATATCTTCAATACATGTCTTATGTGCAACAAATGATCTGTCCTGGTCTTATTGAATATCAGAATGTCATCCAATTATACAATCACAAATTTACCCAAGAATTTATTCGAAACCTCATTTATTAACCTCATAAAAGTACTCGGTGCACTAGTTAAACCAAAAAGAATAACCAACCATTCATAAAAACCTTCTTTTGTCTTGAAAGAAGTCTTCCATTCATCACCTTCTCTATTTCTGATCTGATGATATCCACTCTTCAAATCAATCTTGGTAAAATATTTTTCTCCACTCAAATAATCAATTATATCATCCATTATTGATATAGGGAACTGATACTTAACTTGTATCTTGTTAATATCTCTTGAATCAGGGCACATTCACCATTCGCCATTCTTCTTAGGTGTCAACATAGCTGGTACTACAAATGGACTCAAAATTTCCTTGATCAAACCTTTTTGTAACAACTCATGAACTTGTCGGTTGAGTTCCTCATTCTAAATCAGTTTTAATCAGTGTGGTGCCTTGTTTGGAAAACTAGCTCCAGGAATCTGATCCATACAATGATTAAATTCTCTCATTGGTGGTAAACCATAAAGTACATTATCTAAAATGAGCTCCTTGTACTCGGTTAGTAACTTCTGTAGGAACTTTATCTTCTATTTTCTTACTTACTTTGTTAGGAATCAAAGCTTAAAGACATCACTTCTCTTTAGATCCTTAAAAAACTATCTACCTTCCATCAAACAAACTTTCACAGATGTACAGATCTCACCAAAAAATTCTTCAACCAAAGGTAACAAGACTTGCTTCTTTCCATTAGTCCAAATAGTATATTTGTTCAATCTTCCATCAAGGATACCGTTTTTATCATATTACCAAGGTCTACCCAACAAAATATCACAGCAATCCATAGGAAAAATATCACACAACACCTTATCATAATAATTTTCAATTTTCAAATTCACAAAACTTGTTCACTTACCATAAGTATATGCTCATCCTTGATCCATGAAATCTGATAGGGTTTTGGGTGCTTCAGCCTTTCCAACTGCAACTTTGCAACCATTTCTTTTTATTCCAGATTCTTCAGGCTTCCACTATCAACAATTAATTTTCAAACTTGATCTACAACTATGCATATGGTCTTGAACAAACTCTTTCTTACTGGATCTTGCTTATTATTTTCACTCCACAAGATTCTTTTGACCATCAGGTTTCCTTCCTTTTCAAGTTCATTTGGTGAATCCTCTTGTACCAAAGCATTGTTTTTACTACCAACTTTATGCCTTGCATGTGTACACTCAAATGATCTATGTCCCTCTTCTCCACAATTGTAACAAGTTCCTTGCAACCCTCTTCTTCCATATCCACCTTGGGAGTAATTGCCTCTTCCTCTAAATGAACTTCCACCTTTCCATTTGGTCTTGTCTTTTTCTTGACCTGTGTTGTCCTTGTCGGATATTCTATTTTTGCCATACGATATACCTCTTCCTCTTTTTCTTTTCTCATGTCTATTATTCAATTTCTCCCCATCTTTTAGGGAAAACTAATAAACCTCTTCAATTCTTTCCATCTTTACCAAACTGATCTCTTCTTTAATAGAACTCATTAAGCCATTTAGGTATCTTGCAATTATTTCCACCTCATCTTCACCATATCTAGATATGATATCTAACTTTTAAAATTCCTCAGTGTAATCCTTCACAAAGATATCTTTATGCTTTAAACTTTGCATTCTCCTAACTAGGTTAATCTGATAGTCACAAGGTAGAAACTTTCCCTTAAACTTGTTTGTCATCTTATTCCATACCTTGATCTTGTCTTTTCCCTTCTTCTTTCAGTCCAATTGTAGATGCTCCCACCACAAGGATGCATGACCTTTTAATTTTGTGCTTGCTATCTGCACCTTTCTCTCCTATAATATGTTCTTATACTCAAAGTATTTCTTCATCTTGGTTATCCAATCTATCAATTCATTTGAATCCAAATTTACACTATACTCTGGAGTATTAAACTGAGGTGTGGACTTCAAACTTGTCAATTCTTGCAAGAGTATTTATTCTCCTGGATCTATTATAGGTGTAGGTGTGATTTCTTCTTACACTTCCTCAACTTCATCATTACTAACATCCTCAAGATGTCTTCCTCAGTGTTGCACAATCTCAACAGCTTCTAATCTTGCAGCAATTTTCCTTAGTATATCAGCTAAGCCTGGATCTGCATCTCACCTCCCTCGAACCATATTGAAACCCTATGAAGTTGCAGGTCAGATCACAATCTTCTACCCTACAAGAAATCAACCAACTAGGATTTACAAGAAGGAACCTCAAATCTAACCTTCGCTCTAATACCACCCAACGCAAGGAGGGACAATACTTGGGGCCAAAGGAACTCCCAAGCACCAAACCAGCTTGTTGAACACAATACAAAAGCTTAAACACAGAGAGGGAGAGAAAGAATGTAAATACTTTTTATTAATTCATCAAACTTCATACATGTCAGACTATAAGGCCTTACCAGTTATGGCCAAATACAATCTAAAAGTGTTACAGAATAGTCATCATACATGCAATATCCACAAACCTAGATCTCCAAACTACTATCCCAAAAATTCACCCCTAATCTACAAACAAAACATTACATTTATACAAGAGGCTACCAAAAAGTTCAGCCCAAAAGATCCTAAAGACCCAACCTAGGAGACAAAAATGACCCAGATTTAAGTCCACACATTCCCCAAAGAGAGATCCAAAATTAATGCAGTGACCAAAATTAAATGCGGATGTTGGCCAGAAGAACCAATAAAAGAAGATACACTTGGTGAGATAGGAACATGAAAACCACCAAGCCACCAAGACCAGTCGGTGAAACCATACCAAGAACAGTAACTGAGTTTGGTCAGTGAACCAGGTCTTCAACTGAGAACTCTAGAGAAGTTACTGAGAAGTCTACCAAAAGTCTCCAACAAGCTACCAAGATCTAAAGAAAACATTTTTTTATATACAAAACTTCCATGAACCCGAGATGCTCCTGCATCAGTTTACCTTGACCTTATTAATTGGGAACAACAAAATCTATCGACCATAGACATTTTTGAGAATGATGAAGCTATTATTGAATTCTTAGGACTAATACAAAGCATGCCTATGGGAGACCACAAGGAAGGTTTTAGCATCAAATTGGACAACGCAATTTACTTTGGGGAGCTATATCAATCCTCTAGTCATAATATTGAAAAAGAAAATTTAAGGCTATTAGGTGAAAATTGAAAGGCACCTTTGTTGCGGAGGTGCCCCCAAAAGAATTAATTTGTCATCATTATCATTTAAAATGTAAGCATGAAATCTAAAATGGGTGAAGGACCCCGAAAGAGTTAATATCCTATTATTATTATCTAAATTTATGCACATGTTTAAGTATATGGGTGAGGAATCATTAAAACCGATGTAAAACATGTAACCAAACTAGGGAAGAAATGGTTTGTAACTGTCAAGAGTTGGTCTTTAATAGATAGCCATGTAATTGAATAGAATCAATCCTAGGAAGAATTGGTTAGAATAGTTAGTGAGAGAAGATTCTAGAAAAATCCAAATAGCTCTTTTGTGGCAGCTTGAGAGCCATTCATTTGTAATTGTTGAGAATATGTTAATGGATTTGTGGTTTAAGCAAATCGGGTTTATGGTTTCTATTTTTTCATTAGATGTTTCTTGGTTTTGGTTCTCTTTTGTGAAAGAGTTTAATATTTATTGAATCGGCTTTTAGAGTTGTATTTATAAGTCCATTCTAGTTTTTCTTGCAGTCTACATAAGAGATATATTTTTTATATGAAACAGGTTCTTATGTTTTAATAGTGAATATATGTTCCTTATGTGTTTCAATTTATCCACAGCTGATTTGGAACAATAGCGAATGTTCTACTTAGCACAGTATTGCTTTAGTAGCTATTTTTTAATGGTTGGAAACTAAAACGGTTTTCAAAGAAACCGTCACTTGCATGTTAGGATGATGGCGAGCCAAGCAATCAAAAAATGTGGTGGAGATGTTTGTGTTGCATGGAAACCAGAAGACAATGTCTCGATGGTCATTTTGGAAGGAGACGTGAGAGGGAAGAGTTGATGTTGCACAACACTTGCATTTAGAACAAGCTGAAGAACATCATGTCTTGAGCTCGGCATTTGAGAATAGCAAAAAGGTGGCGGCCATGAACTACACATGTATGTTGGTGTTTGGTTAGGCCCACAAGTTGTAATGGATTTTGGTCTATTCCCAAAAGAACCATGGAATGGTGTTATGATGGCCACATAATGGAGAGATCTATTTGCAGAATGAGTTGGATTCAGAGTAGTCGAATGATATCAGATATCTGTTCTAAAGAGACATCGTTTGTAGCTAGCCTTAGAAAAGCTGGTGAAAAAAATATAAACCCATGCATGGTCATGTTTATCTAACCTGTGAGTTGGTGGGGTTCTATTTCAGTCCATGGAAGCTATAAGGTTTGAAGAATTAGTGAATGTAATATGCCATTGGTGAGTGTGATTTAGCGACAGTAATGGAAGGTAATATAAAGTGATATTATTATTACTATTTTAGAAAATCAAAAGATATTATGTGAAGTTGATATCGAGTTGATATATTGATTTGGTGAGTTGGATTCAGTGATTAAGTATGGGATATAAGGGTTTGTTGATGTTATTATAGTGAGTGGACATCATCATTATGGAAATATGGAAAGATTCCAAACCTCAAATGATTTTTTATAGAGAGAGATAAGGAAATATGTAGATTTGAAGACCACATCAATTTCCTCTGCATCAGAATGGCATCAGAGCTCAGAAGGTTCTGAGTGTGTGGATTGGATCTACACAAGGCGGCATTAGCATTATTGTTTTGGTTCTTGTTATCAAGTTTTATGGTTAGATATTTGGTGCCAGTTCATTCAGCTATAAGTGGGTGGACAAGGAAGTCTACCAAAGTCCATAGGATCGTCTTGTGTGTTGCCGATAGACTAAGGAGAGAGGCATGAAGGAATCCCAGGTGAGGGACAAAGGTTATTGTAGCAGCTTGGAGGGGTGGACTATGAAATGGGAAGCACCATGGAGGAAGCAATATGAACTCCATTGATTAGAGTCAGAGTGGAAGGAAAGCAATAATGCAGAGGAGATGTCGATGCAATGATGAAGACAAGGAGGCCAATAATTCATTTGCAGTCTCACCAAGGCATTTCCATGGGACTTGGAAATATTTCAAAAATGGGAGTATGTTGCAGAGGCACCCCTGAAAGAATGAATTTTCTATCATTATGGTTTAAAATGTAAGCATGAAATGTGAAATAGGTGGAGGACCCTGAAAGAGTTAATATCCTATTATTATTATCTAAATTTATGCACAAGTTTAAGTATATGGGTGAGGAATCATTAAAACCGATGTAAAACATGTAACCTAACAGGCAAGAAACAGTTTGTAACCGTCAAGAATTGGTCTTTAATAGATAGCCATGTAATCGAATAGAATCAATCCTAGGAAGAATTGGTTATGATAGCTAGTGAAAGAAGATTCTAGAAAAATCCAAATGGCTCTCTGGCGGAAGTCAGAGAGCCATTCATTTGAAATTGCTGAGAGTATGTTAATGGATTTGTGGTTTAAGAAAATTGGGTTTATGATTTTTGTTTAGTCATTAGATGTTTCTTGGTTTCGGTTCTCTTTTGTGAAAGAGTTTAATAGTTATTGGATCGGCTTTTAGAGTTGTGTTTATAAGTCTATTATGGTTTTTTTTTTAGTCTACTTAAGAGATATGTTTTTGATATGAATTGGGTTCTTATGTTTTAACAATGAATATATGTTCCTTATGTGTTTTGGTTTATCCACAGAGAATTTGGAACAATAGCGAACATTCTACTTAGCATAGTATTGCTTTAGTAGCTGTTTGTTAATGGTTGGAAACTAAAACAGTTTTCAAAGAAACTGTTACCTGCATGTTAGGATGATGGCAAGCCAAACCATCAGAAAAGGTGGTGGAGATGTTTGTGCTACATGGAAACCGGAAGATGATGTCTTGATGGTCATTTTGGAAGGAGACCCGAGAGGGAAGAGTTGATGTTGCAGAGTACTTGCATTTAGAATAATTCGAAGAATGCTATGTCTTGATCTTGGCATTTGAGAATAGCAAAAAAGGTGGCAGCCATGAACTACAAACTTATGCTGGTGTTTGGTTAGGCCTACAAGTTGTAATGGAGTTTGGTCTATGCCCAAAGGAACCATGGAATGGTGTTATGATGACCACATAATGGAGAGATCTATTTGTAGAATGAGTTGGATTCAGAGTAGTCGAATGATATCAGATACCATTTCTAAAGCAACATCATTTGTAGCTAGCCTTAGAAAAGATGGTGAACGAAATATAGACCCATACATGGTCCTGTTGAGCTAATTTCAGTCCATGGAAGCTGTAAGGTTTAAAGAATCGGTGAATGTAATGTGCCATTGGTGAGTGTGATTCAATGACAGTAATGAAAGGTAATATAAAGTGATATTACTATTACTGTTTTGGAAAATCAAAAGATATTATGTGAAGTTGATATAGAGTTGATATATTGAGTTGGTGAGTTGGATTCAGTGATTAAGCATGGGATATAAGGGTTGGTTGATGTTATTATAGTGAGTGGACATCATCGTTATGGAAATATGGAAAGATTTCAAAACTCAAATGATTGTTTATAGAGAGAGATAAGGAAATATGCAGATTTGAAGACCACATCAATTTCCTTTGCATCAACCTTCTAGCTGCAAAATAGTAAAAACAAAAGGAATATCCAAGGGTGAAAACCTCTCTGAGGTGCCCATCAATGGAGAGATTAATATACTCCCCATTATAGAAGAGAAATCAGCACTACTAGTGGAGAAAACAACAACAATCAACATTGGCACCACAGAAACACAAAGACTAATCCACTTGGTAGAGTCATTAACACTGAAAGAAAGATAATAGTTCATTTAGTTCCTAAAGGATAGGAAAATCAACTTTAATTGGTCATACTCTGACATGCCTGGGCTAGATCTAAAATTAATGCTACAGCATCTACCACTAAAGATAAGGTAAAATATGTACAAATAGAAGCTCCACAAGATGCATCCGAAGATTGCACTATTAGTAAAATAAAAATTAAAAACTATTGGATGTAGGCTTTGTAAGGCCTATTGATTATGTCAATTAGATCTCCAATCTGGTACTTGTGTCCAAAGCCTGTGGAGCCATAAAAATCTACACTGACTTCAGGCATCTAAATCTTGCTTGTCCAAAAGATGACTTCCCCTTGCTAAACTTTGCCATGATTTTTTATCTCACTTCAGGATATAAAATTTTGTCACTCGTGGATGGTTTCTCTAGATATAAGCAGGTCAAGATTACACCAGAAGATCAACACAAAACAACTTTCACTTGTGCCTAGGGGACTTGTTGTTGGTGTGTCATGCCCTTCGGTATAAAACATATTGGTGCTACAATTCAGAGAGCAATAATAACTATTTTTCATTACATGATGCATATCACAATGGAAGAATATGTTGATGATATATTGGAAAAATCCTTGGAGATGAATCTACATTTATCAATATTAAGGCTAGTCTTTGACAAACTCCAAGAATACAAGGTACGGTTAAACCCAAATAAGTGTGTCTTTAGATTCACATTAGCAAAGTTGTTAGGATTTATTTTCTCCCACTGTGGAATAGAGATTGATCCTAAGAAGGTTCAATCCATTACTAATATGCCTTCACCAACAACTCTAAAGAGCGTGAAGAGTTTACAGGGCAGGCTACAATCAGTAAGATGATTCATTTTACAACTTTCTAAAAAGTGCCATCCTTTCTAGTACTCATTACACAAAGACATAAAATTTGAATGGACAGAAGATTGTGAAAATGTTTTTCAAATTTTGAAGGACTATCTTCTTTCGGCACCAATCTTAGTGGCACCCATTCCAAATCAGACCCAACTATTATACATCTCAGCTACAGAGAACTCACTAGGGGCATTATTAGCACAAAATGATTCAGAAGGAAAAAAAAAGATTCATCTACTATATTAGTTGAACACTTTTGGCTTATGAACTAAACTATAATGCAATTGAAAGAGCATGTTTGGTTGTAGTTTTTGCTTCCCAAAATCTTAGACATTACATGTTAAGTCACAAGATTATTCTAATAGCTAAAATTGATCCATTTAAATATCTATTAAGTAAAGCCACATTAACAAGGAGAATTTCCAAATGGATCATGATTCTCAATGAGTTTGACATTGATTATGTGGACAAAAAAGAAATAGAAGGTCAAACTATCACTAACCAACTAGTAGATGCACCCTTACATTCTAGCCTTTTGATGCTAATAGATTTTCTAGATGAAATAACATTTTCCTTGGAGGAACATAAATAGTGTAAATTATACATGGATGACTCTCACACACAAAATCAATCAGGCATCGGCATAATATTTCACTCCCCAAGGAGACTCCATTCTGAGGTGATATAAGATGGGTTTTGACTGCACCAACAATATAGTCAAGTGGTGCAAGGGAACAAGTGATTCATGAGCCACAATATTGTTATGCAAGCCTTTAAGGAAATTTTATCATGTATTTTAATCCTTAAGGAAATTTAGTATAAGTTTGGTGTTGGATGACCTATAGGGTCCATCATTTTTGTTGTGTTATGAAATCAACCACAGAGCAATGTTATAAGTCCTAGTGCAGTCCTTCCTGGTCATGTCATGTCCAAGGTCTAGGAGGTCACCTAAGTTGTTTAGGGATCATTTTGAAGTGTTTTCTGTAGGTTTGAATCTCATCAATTTTAAAATCTTGTTCAAATTTGCAAAGTTGTAAAAGATGTAAAAGTTGAAAAGTTGCAAAGTGCAACTTTGCAACATTTTGTGAGAAACTTTTCCAAAATTGTGCTCGATGGTTACATGGTTTTTTCATGTCATTAGAAATTATCCAAGGGTTTTTAAAATGCCTTGGAACCAATTTTAAGAGGTTGTTGAAAGTTTGGGAATGAAAAGTTAAGTTTTGGTCCCCAATTATTGTGTTTTCTTTGTTTTATTGTTTTTTTAGAGTAGTGTACGGATTGGTGGAAGTAATTTCAGAGATTGGTAGTGTAATATGATGTTTTAACTTAGTTTTTCATTTTTTTTGAAGTCCTAAAGTCATTTTATATAGAATTTGTGCTAGGTAGAAACCAAACAGGTCTGTAAATCCTGAAATTGAGGGTTTGCATGCAAAAGGCCCTAAATTCTAACATTCCATCATGGGAGAATGATGAATCTTTGTGGAATGTTAGAATAGGTTGTATTTTAGTATATTTTTTAGGTGGTAGATTTGTGGAAGAAGAAACACCATTTTTCCCATGAAGCCCTAGGCTTGGCATAAGAAATGTGACAAGCCTAATGCGAGGAAATGGCGAATACAATATACAAATGCACCTATGTGTGGATGTGATACATCTGCAGGGAAGGAAGTTTTGAGTACATACAGACCAAATATAAGTGTTTATGGAATTATCCTAATGGATTGGTGAATATTTTATGTTTGATCTCTGACATAGGCTGGTTAAGACCTAGGAAGACCTAATTTGGATACCTATGAGTTGACCTAACTAGACAAGGAACCAAGAACCCATTTTGCATTATTTCAAGAAGGAAGATAAAGGGTATCCAAAACTGGTGATATTTTTTTGGTTTATTTGGGAATTTTGGGAAAGATAGCCCAAAAAATATGAATTAGGGCTAATTCAATTAGGTCTCTATTAGGCAAGTTTTCTACAAGATTGGATTGTGGGGCTATTGTAGTATAACCATAGGACATAGGAACATGAGGTATGGTGTAATTAAGGTTAATTGTGTCCACACATGGCCTACTATAAGATAATGGGAAGATCCTAAGTGCAATGGTTTGGGTGCTTGATAGAGGTGGTGAAGGAAAAGGCTCTTGGAGTGGGAGATTGGATCTCCTTGGAAAGTGAGGATTGTTTTGGGAAGAAACACCTTGGGAAGATCCCTAAGAAAATTACTTGAACACCTTGGGAAGGTGGAGAACCAAAAGCAAAGAAAGAACCATTGGATGGTTCACAGAGCCTAGAAGATAACTTAGGAATACAGATTGATTCATGACCCAAGTCTCTCCCTACATCACCGTGTATGAAGCATTGATCATAGGGCTCAAAATAGTTGTCAAGTGGAAGATCCAACAACTATAGGTGTTTGGGGATTCTCAATTGATTATCAACCAAGTCAATGACAATTAAAAAACTAGGGATGACAAATTGATTCCTTATAAGGCTATCATGGAAGACATTAAACAACATTTTGACATGACAACATTTGAGAAAATCCCAAGAACCAAGAACAAAGTATAAAATACAATGGCTATCATAGGATCTTTGCTTGACATTGTAAGGAAACTTAGGTGCAGAAACAGCTTCCTACGCTAATCTCTAAAGGAAAGTATTGTGCAAATTCTTTTAAACCCTTACAATTCTTGATTCGTTAACTACTTTAACTAAGATATTGCAACCACATACCATGCATATAGAAAAATAGAGAATGACACAATGATATACCCTGGGGAAAACCTTTCGGTAAAAAACCCTAGCACTCCAAAACTTGCACAATGTATTGATCAAAACTATTACAGCTTACAACACACTTGCAATGCAAGTTCTTTCAGAAGATTTCAAAACCCTTGAAGACAAATCACGGCAGCATAAAACATTCCAACAGTACACTCACATCGCTTCTCTTCACAACCCTAAAAAATTCTTATATCATGCGCTTCACTTTTTAGGGCTACTCCCAACGATAACCGTATTAGGGTTTTTACCATTCTCCGAGAAAATAGGAAACCCAAAAATTTTTGATTGGGGAAGAGTGTACAGTACTCACATTTATCAGTTACCACATGTCTTCACCTGTCATTGAATCTTCCTGACATAGCTCTTACGTGTCATAGGAATTCATCATAACCGTTTTAGCCATGATCTCCTTACACACAATTCAAGATGCTGACACATCAACATTATTTGCAAGAAATACATTTTACAAAAGAAATAATAAGAATAGGAATTATCCAAGGTTGAGATACCTTATTCCTAACAGACATGCCTCCAAATGTGACACATTGTGATTTCATGGTCGAACGGCTCATGGTCGAACGGCTCATGGTCCCTAGCTTTGAAGTCTCCAAGTTTGAGGTTGTGTGTGAAATTATTGGTCCCAATTCTCCCTAATACCAAGAAATATATGCTTACTTAACTAGCCAAAATATCCACCTAAACTTGTCCTAAAACCAAAAGAAGTCCTTAATAAGGCAAGCCTCTCATTACACTAGAATTTCCAATAAACTATATTGACATAATCTAGATGGAACACTCCTTATATGTCTCAACTTGGAAGCACCAAAAGAAACAATATTAAAAGTACATGAAGGCATTTATTGTGCTCATTCTAGTGGCTTGACCTTAGCCAAGAAGTTTTTAAGAATTGGGTATTATTGGCCTACAATGTAAATAGATGCTCTCTTATTTGTGTAGAAGTATAGAAAGTTTTAGATTCATGGGAACTTCATTCATGCACATTCTCAGGAGATGCATCCACTAACATCACCATGTCCATTTTTGTAATGGGAGTTTGACCTAGTTGGCATGATTCATCTCCTATCCTATAATGGTCATAAGTACATAATAACATCCACTAAGTGTATAGTCATAAAATGGAAGCACTTCCATTATGGACTGGTTTATCCTTCCAAGTAAGTGGTTTTGGGTCATTTCAAGCACCATGAATGGTTCTTTGACTTGGATTTGGCTTTCTCCCCTATTCTGCCCCATTTCCCACTTTTCTCTGGCCTGTTTCTAACATCCTAAACTGCAAAATTGAGATTTTTGACTTCAGGGTCAAAATCAACCTTTCTGGGTCAAGGTTAACCTCAAAATTGACCTAGGTCAAGGTTGACCTTGACCTTGACCTCGGTAAATTTTTACCTTGACCTTGGTCAGAATTGACCTTAATTTTAAACCAGGGTCCAAATTTCAAGTTTCCAGATTTTCTAGATGTCGGGCTTCGGAAAAGTTTATTTCTCACTTCCGAGTCAGCTGTTTTGGGTTCTGAAATGATGACTCTTAAATTATATTTAATATAGGTCCAATTATAGGGATATAGGTATAATTGGAATTCAATTCTCCTATGTAGGCCTCTCTATAAGATTGTGCCCTAGATTCATATATAAGGAAGCTTTCTCCCCTTATTTTCTCTAAGACGCAAGAACCAATTCTAACCATCTAAGACTTGAAAAAGATAACTCTATGCATGATCTATTGAAGAAATCATCTACACTCAAGAATCCAATCATTCAAGAACTTTCAAACACTCAATTCATCGAGGAGATCCATTGGTAGCCATTGAAGGATTCAATGTTCTATGGAGCCCTCTTGTTGAAGATTTCTCCATCCACATTCCTCCAAGCCTCTTCCTATTCCAAGATCCATTCAAGATTGGTGTTGAAGATCTACAATAAATTGATTTTAGACATCCTACATTCTACATTCTACATCCATTTTGTGCATACATACTTGTGGATCCACGGATTCGAATCCACCACAAGGGTTTCTATACAAGCAAGGTGAATTTGTTCATTTACTTTGTTTTACTTATGCAAATTCAATTATATTTTAAGGTTAATTCCAAAACCAAGGTTTGACCAAGGAAAACCCATCCCCCCCAACAAAAAAACCATTTTTCTTGTAGGGAAAGGTTTGAAACAGTGAATTGGAGTGCAAATCCGGATACCCTTTTCAGTGAACTATCGAGATCTAGAAATAGATTTTCTATCAGAGATTTTGGGTCAAAATTGCCTTTCTATTCTAGGTTAGAATCAAAAATTTTGGTTCAAAGGTGACATTCATTTCTAGGTTATAATTGACATTTTTCTCTGGGTCAGAATCGGAAATTTTGGGTCAAAGGTGACATTCTTTTTTGGGTCAAAATTGAAACTAAGCTAGATCAGAAAAAGATTTCTGGCTTTTCTTCATCTCTGCATTTCTATTTCAGATTAGGTTGTAGCTTTTCCAAAAACTCAGTGTAGGCACTAGAAAGTAGAATTCTTCATATATGTAGCATTTTGAGGTTAGTACTTGTCTTCAATTCATTTCAATCAAAGTTTTTAATCTTCCTAAATCTATCACACACTTTTTTCTATAAAAAAGAAGTTAGGGTTTCTCTTTATCCCTATCCTTAATAGGTGGATTCATTTATGCATTGATCCTTTCTTTAGGGTTAATCAATTTGGATCTTCCCTTTATGAAATTTGGGATTAAGAGGACAATCCTACCTTCTTCATTATTCCTACAACACACATAATATACATACCACAATCACATTTTCTTATATCACATTTTAGTATTTTATATTTTGGTGAACCCACGATAGACAACTCTTTCTTTTTTGGTGTTAGATTTACATTTTTATGTTAGATATTGTATGCATATTAGATTAGCTTTCTTTTATGTTCTTGCATTTACATTTCAAAAATTAAAAATCAAAAGCTTATGTTTCCTAAATTAGTTAATTTGCATTGCATTGGTGTATGAGCTTTACTACTTCTATTCCTACTTATAGTATCTCGGTTAGAAGAAGTCGTAGGCTTATGGGTTCCTTTGATCCTGATTCTTCCTCTCCTTTCCTTAGGATCTCAGATGAAAATTTGATCACCCATGATTCCAATCCTTCTATGGAGCATAACTCTTCTCACTCATCTCATGATAAGGATGATGCTTTAAGAGTTCCTCCTGAACAATTCCAAAAACTTTCAACAGAACTTGATAAAGTGCAAAATTGGCTTATTCAAGAAAACCATAATCAAGATTCCATCCAAGCTATAGAGGCTCTTAAGAAATTCCTTCATGTTAGTGATCAAGGTGTTAATCTCTTGCATGGTATCACTCATCTTGTGCATTTGAATGTTAAACCTTTAGCTCAAGAGGCTCAAAATCTAGGATTCACTCCTCCTCTCACTAGTGTGGAACCTTCTTCTATTCCTTTACCTAGAATTCCTACTTACACTCCTCCTTTGATGACTACATCTCTTCCAATTTCATCTATTCCTATGAGTGTTCCAACGGTGTCTCTACCTACCTCATAGCCTTCTCACCATAGAGTTCCTTTTTCTTATTCTAATCCTCTTCCAAATGTGGTTCCAAGTGTTCCACCATTTGTGTCTTCCATTCCTGTCACTTCCTACACTTTTCTTAGTATTCCTAATGTTTCTATGCCACCTATTTCTTCTAATGATTCCACAATCATTAGTTTGGCTCAAATTGTGTCATCTTTACAACAATTTGCATCCTTAACCTAATCCAAGTTTGGCATTCCTACATGTGACATGGGTAGTCCTTTATCCTTAGACATTATTCATGCTACTGTCCCTCAGCAAGCCGATATGCCTCATCTTGAGAATTACAATGGTAAAAGAGATCATGTTACTCATGTTAAAACATTTCAAATCCTTTGTAGTGATTATGCTTATGACCATAGGATTTTAGCTAAGTTGTTTGCTAGAAATTTTCATGATAAGGCCTTGCAATGGTATTGTTCTTTGCCTCCTTATTCTATTGATTATTTTCCTAAACTTGCCAATACCTTTATCCATAAATTTCAAAATAACATTGGTCCACAAGTTTCCTTAACTGATTTAATACATTGTAAACAAAAAACTAAGGAAAATTTGACTAATTTTATTGGTAGATTTAAGCATTTGTTTGCTTAGATTTCTTATCCTGTTCCTGATATTTATATTCAGCATATGTTTATTTCAAATTTACAAAAGGATATTAGAGATAAGATTCTACTTACTGAATTTACCTCTTTTCAACAACCTTGTGCAGCACTTCATCACTATCAATTACAAGTGATTCAATTTGGGAGAAACACTCCAATGGCTCATGTTCTAGTTGATAAGAGTGATGTCGCTCCTAATCCTAATAAGTTTCAAAAACCCAAAAACTATGTCAAAATAAATAAATAGACGAATGCAGTTGTTGATCAAGTTGTTGTTGCATCCAACAATGCCACTTCTACATCCACTGCTTTCTGTATAAATTATACGTTTACTCCTCTCTCTGGATCTTTATATTCTATTTTGAGTAGGTTGTTAAGTGCTAATATTATTACCTTTCCTCCTATTCGAACTCTCTTCCCTACTACGAAGGCATAAAAATCCTTTGATCCTAAAGCTTTTTGTCAATATCATCGACAGAATGGCCATGATACTAAAAAATGTTATTCTCTAAAGCATAAGGTTCAAGACTTAATTGATTCTTATGCTTTATCTTTTGATAATTTTGATGGTAATAGGAATAAATCTATGTCTCCTCCTAATCAAAACCTTCAAATTTATACAAATCCTTTAGCTACACATGACACTAATACCATCGCTCAACCATCTTCTCTGGATATTATTTATGATTCAAAGATGGATGATCTCAATCACATTATTAATCCTATGGAGAGAATTGTTTCATGTCAACCTACTATTCAACATCCTTTGCCTCCACCTAAACCTTAGAAACAAACTAAGGATAAATGACCTAGGGAACTCTCAATTACCCTTGATGATTCTAAGACTATTGAGGCTCTCGATGGTCCCCTTTATATTTATGCTAGGTTTTCTAAGATATATATGCATGGTTTTCTTGTTGATCCCACATCTTTAATAAATTTCATTACTGAGGAAAACCTTTTTATGAAAAATCTACAACGTGATTGTTATGATACATCTGATGCATGGATCCAAACTTGTAATGGTTTTCTCTATCCTTCACTTGGTTCTATTAACTTGCCTATTGAACTATGTGGTAAAGTTGTAGATACTACCTTCATTGTCATTCCTACTTCTGATCAATTTCAAGTCAAATTTGGTTTGCCTTGGCTAACTGTCATGCATGTTGTTTCTTCTCCTATTCATAAGTGTATTAAGTTCATTCATAATGGAGAAGTAAAAACTATTAATCATAGTTTGAATCAATCTTCTAGGCCTAGAGACTGTGCTACTCTTGATTTATTTTGGCCTTCATTACCTAAATCATGTCATCCTCACCCCGATAACCTTTTGCATTCATATCAAGCCTTGAATAGATCTTAACCGTGGTCTTTTGCCCACTCCTTCTATACCTCCTTTATCCATTACTGCTAGCTCTATTACTCAACCTCCCAGTGTCACTTATCAATGTATTGAGAGTCCTACCAATCCTCCTATAGAACCTGTGAAGGAACCAGTTGTCATACCTCCTAGTTCTCAACATGTATCAAATAAATAAAAATGTAACAAATCTACTAATGAACGTCGTAAGAAGCATAGGGATAATGCTAGGGCTCATGCCTTTGTTCTTCAAAATTCTTTACCTTCTTCTGACCAACCTACGCCTAATATGTTGGAGGAAGTTAATGTTCATAATGATGTTAAGATGAAAGATTATGATGATTCTATTTGCATCTTGGATCCTATTTTAATTAATCTTGATGAGGAGCATACTCTTGATGATCCTATTAATCCTAGTGATGAATATGAGACCATTGATATTGATACTGATTTACCTCATATGCTTTCAACTCAATTGATAATTACACCTAGCATCAAACATTTTGATTCTCAAGAGGATCCTTGTTTGGAAGTGGCTATTATTCCTACTCTATTGGATATAGTCCCTCTTGCAAGTTTCCCACCTTCCCTAAATGATATAAACCAAGATAGGGAGAGTAGGCGATGTGCTTGTTTGGCTTGTTCTTCATGGTAGCCCTTTTTTTGTTTGCATGTTTTATTGTGCTTCTCCTGTAATCTGTTTGTTAAATGTTTGTTAGATTCTTTTATATGACCCTTGTTACTTTGTTGGTGCAAGGTGATAAAGGAATCAAGCCTGTTGTACAATTCTTCTATATGTATCTTTACTCTTCTATATGTTTTTTTCATGTTATGTTGTACTTGTGTTATTATTTGTAAATGTTCTCCTTGTGTAGTCTACTTGAATTTACGACATGGTAGCACTGATTCTTTTTGGTCTCCATGTTGTGGTCTGAAAAGACTCTTCTTCGTAACTCTTACATTTTCTTTCCTCCATTGTTATTGTAGTTATACTTCCATTGGGGAATGATGTCAATTCATTTGCAATAATATCATATCTATATATACATATTATCTTATGATCATATTGACACCACAGTAGGTAGATCCCTTCTATGTTCTTTGTATGTTTATGTGGTATTTCCCTTGATTTGTCTTCGTTTGGGAGCATCTCGTAGTGGAAACGTAACCAGTAAAGTTGTTTATGTTTTTGTTAAATTCATTGCTCATGTTAAAGTGTTAGCAATGACTTTAACATGGGGGCATACGCTCTACTCACTTTTTGCACACACGCACTTTTCAAATATTTTCAAACTTAAAAATTTTTCCCTTTATGGATTAAAAACTAATACTTAAAGCATGGATTTTTACCTTATAGGATCTCTTGATCCCTCCAATTTAAATTTATACAGATCCCTTTATCCCTCCAGTTTCAATTTACAATGTTTTGATCCCTTAAGGTCATAAGGTGTCCTTAAGACTAGATCTCCCTGATGGGTTGACTAGTGAGTAGCCACATTCACTAGGTGGTTCAACTCCATCTTTCCAGTTGCATTGTTTCCTTGTGTGGTTCACAATGGGACATAAGTTCTCATTGGGCGAGGTAACCACACCATCTCTCTTTTTCTCTTTAACTAGTGATATCTCTCTTATAATGATCTTAGGGTTGATAAAGACTTAAGTCCCTAGGGGCTTGAAGATTCCTTTTTCCCTTTGATTTCAATAAGAATATCTTTTCTTCTTGATCTCATTTACCAAGAGTTTGCATCAAGTCCATACTCTTGCTAAAGTGGGAACTAAATATATAGTTGGAAAATGGAAGCACTTCCATTATGGACTGGTTTAGCCTTCCAAGGAAGTGATTTGGGATCATTTCAAGTGCCTTGAATGGGTCTCTCACTTGGATCTATCTTTCTCCCCTGTTCTAACCCATTTCTGACTTTTCTTCGGCCTCTTTCTTACATCCTAAACTGCAAAATTGAGATTTTTGACCTCAGGGTCAAAATTGACCTTTCTAGGTCAAGGTTGACCTTGACCTTGACCTAGGTCAAGGTCTACCTCAACCTTGACCTAGTTCAAAATCAACCTTAATTCTAACCCAGGGTCCAGATTTCAAGTTTCTAAAGTTTCCAGATGTCGGGCTTCGGAAAAGTTTATTTCCCGCTTTCGGGTCAGCTATTTGGGGTTTTGAAATGATGAGTCTTAAATTATATTTAATATAGGTCCACTTCTAGGGATATAGGTCCAATTGGAATTTAATTCTCCTATGTAGGCTTCTCTAGAAGATTGTGCCCTAGATTCATATATAAGGAAGGTTTCTCCTCTCATTTTCTCTAAGACACAAGAAGCAATTCTAACCATCTAAGACTTGAAAAAGACAACTCTATGCATGATCTACTGAAGAAAGCATCTACACTCAATAATACAAGCATTCAAGCACTTTCAAACACTCAATTCATCAAGGAGATCCATTGGTATCCATTGAAGGATTCAAAGTTCTATGGAGCCCTCTTGTTGAAGATTTCTCCATCCACGTTCATCCAAGCCTCTTCCTATTCCAAGGTCCATTCAAGATTGGTGTTTAAGATCTACAAGAAATTGATTTGAGACATCCTACATTCTACATTCTACATCCATTTGGTGCATACATACTTGTGGATCCATGGATTTGAATCCACCACAAGGGTTTCTATACAAGCAAGGTGAATTTGTTCATTTACTTTGTTTTACTTATGCATTTCAATTATATTTTAAGGTTAATTCCAAAACTGGGGTTTGACCAAGGCAAACCCCTCCCCCCCCACCAAAAAAAAAAAACCATTTTTATTGCAGGGACAAGTTTGGAACAGCGAATTGGAGTGAAGATCTGGATACCCTTTTCAACGAACTATCGAGATCTAGAAACAAATTTTCTATCAATGATTTTGGGTCAGAATCGACATTCTGTTCTGGGTCAGAATTAGAGATTTTTGGTCAGTATCAAAAATTTTGTGTCAAAGGTGACATTCATTTTTGGGTCAAAATTGACATTTTTCTCTAATTCAGAATCAAAAAATTTGGGTCAAAGGTGACATTCTTTTTTGGGTCAAAATCAGAATTGAGCCAGATCAAAAAAATATTTATTGGTTTTCTTCATCTCTACGTTTCTATTCCAGATTCGGTTGCAGATTTTCTAGAAACTCAGTGTAGACACCTGAAAATAGCATTCTTCAGATCTGTAGCATTTTGAGGTTAGTACTTTTCTTCAATTCATTTTTAATTTAAGTTTTTAATCTTCCTAAATCTATCACACCCTTTTGTCTATAAAATGGAAGTTAGGGTTTCTCTTTATCCCTATCCTTAATAGGTGGATTCATTTATGCATTGATCCTTTCTTTAGGGTTAATCAATTTGGATCTTCCCTTTATGAAATTTGGGATTAAGAGGACAATCCTACCTTCTTCATTATTCCTACAACACACGTAATATACATACCACAATCACATTTTCTTATATCACATTTTAGTATATTACACTAAGTATTTTACAAAGTGGGTTGAAGCAATTCCAATGACCTACACCACTGGAAAATAGATTTCCAAGTTTCTTTTAAAATATATCATAAGTCGGTACGGTGTTCCATAAACCATCATTACATATCATGGCTCCCCTTCAAAAATAAACAAGTAGATGAGCTTTGAAAAAAATTCCACATCCACCATAGTTATTTTTCACTCTACTTTCCCCAAGGCAACGACCATGTTGAGGCTACAAATAAAATTATTATAAAAATCCTGAAAAGATAGTCAGTGAAGCTAGTTGGGACTAGCATCTCCAACTCAATCCCACCTTATAGGCATACCACACTAGTTTTTGTACTCCCACATGATCCACTCCATACTTACTAGCATACATTACCAAATTTATCTTGCCAATATAGGTTGAGCTCCCATCATTGCGTGTGTCCCTTCAACACATCATTTCATATGTGGATTACAGAGTATCTTGACTAAAGGAACTAGAGTTGCTTGATGAAAAGAGACAAAATACACTAACACATTTGCAAGCATATCAACAATGTCTCAAGAGAAGCTACAACAAAAAGGTCATACCTAGAGCTTTTAAGGTTGGTGACTTGGTACTAATGGAAAATCAAAAAAATCAAATGGAAAGAGAAAACCTAGGAAAGTTTGAACCAAACGGGTTGGGTCCTTACATCATTACACTAGTCTATGGGTTTGGATCATATTAGATATCCACATTAGATGACCAACCTCTATTAGACCCCATCAATAGCTTGCATTTGTGAAAGTACTATTAATAGCTCTCAAAGTAGACCCATTTGAAAAAAAAATTAAGAAAAAAGTAAAAAGATGGTTACTGTTAGACACCTAGATTTACACCCTTATCCAAGCTCTTGTAGTCTTGGTAATCTAGTGTAACATGGGAATCATCTCAAGGTTGTGGGACCTTTTGCTAACCAAGACGAGACCTCTAGATTCTAGGCCAGTTCCTCTTGATATGTCACCCAAATTTTCTTCTTAACATGAAAGTAAATTCTTGAGGGAAAAGCGATAGAAGGAATGCATGAAAGGTAAATGACTAAAAGCAAATTATCCTACTAGGTGATACACTAAAGGTGACCCGAATCATAATACATTGACTAATCTCAGCATGAAACCTTGGAACCAATATAACACAACTTCCTAGATAGGCTTGCATAAATATTTCATAGAGAGGCTCGAGACAAACAGAGGCTATTCAGGGAAAGAAGTAATTTCACAAACAATAGCATATTTACTATAAGTAGAAATGGACTATGACCTGCAAACAAACATCCACTTTTGCAATTCAGCACAGGAATGAGACAAAATGACAAGGGACTGTAGAATATCCACAAACTTATCTAAATCAAATCATCCACAGTAGTACACACTATTGCAAAAATAAACAGGGCTCAGGGACTCCAATGTTTCACTAAAAATCATTCAATATATTATAATTTTGTAAGAGGTATTCAGACAAGAAAGCCCAGGGACAGAAAAGATGTCACAAAAATCTTTTGCAGTATCTAAATATCAATGAAAGATTACAAACTACAAAAATTAGAGGGCGGAAAGAATGCCATGGATAATTTCTAAGTCAGGAAAACTCTGAGCTCTAATACTCTTAAAACTACTATAAATACTCCCCAGCACGCATGCTTGGAGTTTTAAAAATGATTAGGGTTACATTATAATATATTTTCTTTGAATAATAGAAACCCTAACTGTCCCATCCATCAGAAGAAATTCTAGAATTATCTATTGAAGATCAGATCTATCTTGAAAAGTAGCTTGCTACAAATGAAAATCTTTGAAAAAGGTCAGTGGATCTGATATGAAAGAAGACCAGTTGAAATACATGGAATGAGGTATTAATTAGGAAACCCAGCTTGGGTCAATTCAGCCATACTATTTGCAGAGAATGTGCCAGAAATCAGATTGCCCCTTCATAAAATTTGTCTCAACCCCTACTCCTCCTGAAAGGTTGCCCCTTATCTATCTAATCCTTTGCCAGTCAGCTTTGTCATAACTATTTAAATCTGATCTGGAAAGATATTTGAATTTTTAAATATTTGTATGACAACAGTTACAGCTGGCATGGATATTTGCATCGACGGCTGAGATCATAATCTAATTTTTCTTTAAAACATAGCCATAGATAACTTTACTCAACTCGGGCTCTATATTATAACCTTGGGTTACCCTTTCCTCCTTGTCACTGAATCTCCCAATTGTTCCCTTTAACTTTAGTTGTATCACGAGACTCGGTGACAATGCAGTCTTGCAATCTTCTTATCTTTTAATTAACTCTGCATCCTTTCAGAGACCGAGCGACAAGGGCAATCTCATAGTCACCAAATAAAATGGAATATCTCATCATGGTTATGAGACTTGGAGACTAAAGGAGTTTGAAACATGGGCCTATCAATACACGCATCCCTCTATTATTTGTTTACAATTTCCTTGTCACCACTGTCACTTACATTAGCACTGACCTTTACTCAACCCACTCCTAACCACGGAGAATCTGGAGACTCGACGATTGAGTAATCTTGAAGTCTCATAAAGGATTCTTAACCCTACATTTTATCATGAGACTCCCCAACTGAAAAGGACGTAACCTTATCCTGCTTTCACTCAAGTTACACCCGTGGGTTGAGAAAACACTTAGTCACAGGATCTCATGGTACCTTACTAACCTCAGGTCATGCTTGGAGACTATGCGACTAAAGGAAATCTCAGGGTCACCAGATAAAATGGAATATAGTTTTTATTTCACGTGACTTAGAGACTAAAGGTAATACGCACATGAAATTTTCAAGGAACTTTAAGTGACCCAAAAATGTAATGAGAAAATAGGATGAGAAATGGTCGTGTTAGGGTTTTACCATGAACGCTTTGGATTTTCATACTTAGGTTATTTGCATAGTCAAGGAAAAAATAGGGAACTAAAAAGAAATGTAGAGGACACGACCAAGACCAGAAAATTTAAGGTCTTTCCTAGGCTGGGCTCAACCCTCATGGGAGCCTCATTTTACTCCACCTGTAGCCAATTTTACTAGATGAGGAAAATTTGGGTAACAGTTACCTTGGTGAAAACCTATCAATCAGGTGCCTTTGGTGACATAAAAATAGAAATACAAGAGAAATAAATCTTTCCTATGGTGAAAACTAATTTTGGTGGTGCCTTGGGCATGTAGGGAATAACAGACCACAAGCACAACTGAGAGGGGGGTGAATTAATTGTGATACAAAATATTAAACTTTAAACTTTATAAACCCAAACTTCAATCCAAATGATAATATAGTAAATACCAACACAATAACATAATACTTGTTGTTGAGGAAACCCTATTAAAGGTAAAACCCCAATGGGAATTAGCACCCACAAATGATGTACTGAGAGTATAGTATCCCTGTTAAAATATTTAGCCTTTTTAGGAGCTTATTACAACATTACAGTAAATAGTCCCTGTTAAAGAAGAGACCCTGTTAGGAGTCAAGAAAAATAGTGGGCTCACTTCCCAGGCACACTACCCAAAGAAGGTTAAGGTCACCCTCAAGGATTTACAATTTGAACAAGTGTATATAGAAAATATACAATCTAGTGAACTGTCTAATAGCAACTGTCTTTACTTGGTCAGTTCCAATGAAGTATTCTTATCACAAACTATACTCTACATCCAACAACCAACAAGCCTCACAGATTTCACACTTCTCCACCTTTTCAATCTCTACCACATCTTTCCAAAAGAAAATATCTATCATATATACCATATTATAATAATTCATTAGGTCAGCCAATTAAGCTTTCCCAATATACAAATAATTAATTAGGTTAGCCAATTAGGACTTCCCAATATAAAAATAATTGTTTAACCCCTTGCTAAGATACACACAGTACCTATAACAATTAAACATCAATTACAATACATCAATTATACTCCAAGATCTACAATCTACGCTCACAATTCACAATCCACACTACATGTCTGATGTCAGCCACCAAATAGGTCTCCTCCATAATACACGTCATAGCTAACATCACCAGTACTCTCACAACTATGGATCAATAATTAAAATTCCTTAATGTGTCCTCTATCATCTCATAAGCTTGTATACTCTAAAACATCTTCATCTGTAAGATATACACAAAATACAGAGACCTACTCTGTCAAGCATTTCTTTCATAGTCCAGAAACCAGTCTTCAATAAATCATTTGTAACATCATCAATATGTAATCTCAAGTCAAGAAACCTTAGGAATAAGGTCATCACACATCTATCCCCATATCCCTGACTTCAATCATTTTGAATCATCTGTACAGTGTATGTACACTTCTTCGAGTCAAATAACCAGTCTATTCTCTTCACAGAAAGATATGTTGACATCAGTGATAAAACATGAATATCAACAGCATAAATAGTATCCAAATATGATATCGTCTAGCAGGGCAAGTACCATGGTGAAAACCGGGCAACCTGATGCCATGCATAGCGATCATTGATCTACCATCTATCATAACTCCACACTAGTTTCACTTCTTGTTTCACCTCATATTCCACAATAAAATACATCATGGCTTGAAATTTTTTAATTGTCCTTGTCCTATTATCTCATATCAAAACAAATTTATCCCACCATGGCCATTCTGTAATCAATTTCCCATTCTCTCCTGCCTAGGGGCACCCCAATATTGTGAATAATCAAGTTCTGAGAAAATACAAAAAATGCGGCAAAAATTTCTAAAAAAACAACTAAAAATCATAAAACAATTCTAAAAAAATCTAAAAAATCATAAAAGACCTTCAAAAAGTTCAAAAACATTGAAATATCATCCTATGAAAACAACAAAAACATTTGCAAAAAGTCTTGAAATTTTTTTTTGTCAAAGACAGACAAAAAAAATCAAAGAACGAAGAAAATTTTGCAATGAATCTCCTTTGTATATCAAACCTATTCTTTCACATTTTAAAGAAGACATTGAATAATGTCATACAACAAGTCTGAACTTCAGCGAGACCAAGTCAAAATAGTCAAACTTATCAACAAGTCCTTAGTCGAATTGATCACACTGTCTTATCTATCAACCGAGTCTCATAGCAAAGTCTTTTGTAAAAATAGTCATGTTGTCTTAGACAAGGGGAGGAACACTTGAAACCAGACAAGACAATCCTATATGGGGTACTTGATTCTTGAAACTAGACAACATCAGCAAAATGTCAGAATTCAATGTCCAAGCTACTACACAAACACAAACACATAATCAGTATGGTTGCTTACTTGTTGAGTCGAGTTGGTCTTATTATGTCTTGATTTTCATAATTCATGTTCTTATGCATCTTCATGATTCCATAAGTGATTAGAGATGTCAGTATGGTTCATGACTTATCTTTTTCTCTGTTGTATATGGGATGTTTGTCATGAAGTCTTAAAAGATCATTTTGGGTGTCTATGGTAAGAGCCTTCACATCCACATGTGATATCTAATTGCAAATAATGTTTTAATAGATAAATCAGTTGTGATACACTGCACACACCTCAAATCTTAACACCTGACCTAGATGGAATGACCCACATTCCTTGTCTATTCAAAGTGCGTGTTAGAATACAAAAGGATAATCGTGCCTAGATCATTAATATCTAGGTATGATAATATTAAATTTTTTATATAATAAAATTGGCTCAATGATGAAATAAATTGCTCAAATAAGTTGGAATTCAAAGCTAGTTAAAAATAAATTCAGGCTTCAATCAATATTCATTCTCATTTTATCTTACTATCTCTCATTTCCTATCTATCACTACTAACAATTCTCTCTGCCAGTCCTAACAATATCCTTAAGATGAAGTATCACAATACAACAAAAAATACAAAATCTTACATATTAGTATGTATACATCATAAATCATACATATAGTACCCATCATAATCCATCCATCCATCATATAAAAGCATATTAAAACACATGTAGATCATTTAGCATAGTCTATCATCTAATCTACATCATAGCTAGTCACATCATATAAAGTGCATATAAAAATAAAAAAAATTAAGTTCAAAACATATAGTCATAACATCACATCATATATAAAATGCATACATCCATCGCATAGATATAACATAAAATAATAAATCATGATTTATTGCATCTCATAGCCATCACACAATCACCATAGCCTACCAACATTCTTCAATTCTTACTAATTATTCTTTTCTTATATCATTTAATCTAAATCTTCTTTCAAAAGATCATTCATGCCTTTCTTGCATAAACAATCTCTCAGTGGGGCGTCATTTACCTCATTGTCACCTTATTCCTGCTTGGACATACTAGGGGATGATTTTTATCAATTATTCTTTGAAACAACGTGTAAAATGTATTGTATCAAAGAGGGGCAAAATTTAGACACTTAAAAGTAACTAGTTGCTCTAACACAATGACCTTACTAACATTCTTCTTAATTTATTAAATCATCGTTATTATTTAATTAAATTATGTCCTACTATATTCTAAATTCAATTTCATCATTTCTCCCTAAATTTGTAATTAAGTTATTTTAATTAATTACTTAATTATTAAACATCTAATCAAATATTTCATCAATTATTCATCTATAAAGTAATTAAATAATTAACATTATTTAATTATTCCCTATATCATTATATTTAATTAAATAGTCATATTATTTAATTAAATTCTTCTTATTTTTATTACATTTATGTAATAATTAAATCAATTTCCCTCTCATAATTTTTTTTATGGGTAATAGGCCAAGGCCAGAAAATAATTTTATTAATATATAAATAATAAAATACATTGAGTTTCCATTCGGTGTGGACACTAGTAGGAAAGAACGGTGAAGAAAACCTCCAGTATAGCTTGGGACAAAGTCTAGAAAATCAGAAAATTACATGGAAATTATGAGGGCATTCCCTCATATAACAAGCATTTACATATATTTCAGATACAATGTTGACTTGTACATTGTCAAATGGAAATGAATAATTTTCACGCTGCTTTGTATATGGAATCCTTTTGCGAAGATGATTTGGCTTGATTGAGATCCTGCAATTTCCCAACTTCTTGGCAAAGATCATTTTTAGAATTCTTCTGTTGCGAGATCAATAACATTTAATAAGTAATATCATTTCCTATCTCATTAACTCTTATATTGAAAACCATGCATTCAATAAGAAAATTGCTCCTAATTGTTGGATGATATCAGTTTTTGGTACTATCATACTCTTGATATTCATGTTTTGTCACTGATGTCAACATATATTTCTTTGGAGAGGACAGACTGGTTACTTAACTAGAAAAAGTGTACGGACACTGTACGGATGATTCAGAATGATCAAAGTTGGATATATGAAGAAGGATGTGTGTTAGCCTTATTTCTAAGGTCGCTTGGATTTATGTTTCATATTGCAGATGTTACAGTTGATTTGGTGAAGACTGGTTTATGGACTATAACTGTGATGTTAGACAAAGCAGGTCTCTATGTTTCAGGTATATCTTTTTGGCAAAGATATTTAAGATGAAGCGAGCATACTGGTGGATAGCCGACATATGTTGGAATAATGGGTTGAGTCTGATTGTTGTGTGATTACTAGTGATGTCAGCTGTGGCATATATTCTGGAGGAGACCTATCTGGTGGCCGACTTTAGACATGTAGCATGTAAAATGAATTGTGAGCGTGGATTATGGATATAGAAGTATATGTGATGGATTGTATTTGATTTTAACTTGTTATAGGTACCGTGTGTATCTTAGTAAGTGGTTATATAATTATCTGTATAGTGGAAATCCTTAATTGGCCAACCTAATCAATTGTTCGTATATTGGGAAAGATTAATTGGCCTACCTAAAGAATTATTGTAAAGGGGTATATATGTGAGATCTTTTCTTTTGGAAAGACATGGTTGAGATTAAAAGAAAAAGAGAAGTGAAAGCTGTGAGGCTTGTTTTGCTGTTGGATGTAGAGCAGAGTTCTATGACAAGAATACTTCATTGGAACTGACCAAGCAAAGACAGTTGCTATCAGACAGTTCACTGGATTGTATATTTTCTATATACACTTGTTCGGATTGTGAATCCTTGAGGGTTGTTTTAGCCTTCTTTAAGCAGTATGTCTGGGCAGTGAGCCTACTAATTTTTCTTGACTCCCAACTGGGTCTATCTCCTAATAGGGACTATGTACTTTAATGTTGTAATAAGCTCCTAACAAGGATACTATATTCTCAATGCATTATTTTTGGGTGCTAATTCCCACTGGGGTTTTACCTTTAACAGGGTTTCCTCGACAACAAGTATTGTGTTATTGTGTTGGCATTTACTGTGTTATCATTTGCATTGTAGTTTTGATTTATAAAGTTTAAATTTTAATAATCTATATTACATCTTATTCACCCCCCTCTCCGTTGTCTTGTGGACTATTATTCCTAACAATTGGTATCAGAGCTACTAGTCCTTATAGAGAACGCTTAACAGCTTGAGGTGATATTAAAGATGACTTACTACAGGAAGGATAGTCTAAAATTTGATCCTAAAAAAATTGATAGTTGGAAGAACAAGATGAGAACACACTTAAAATATTTGGGAATTGACTACTAGATGATCACAAAGAAGAGTGAAAAGATAGCGGTTGAGGATGAATTGGAGAAGGCTACTGAAGATGAAAAGAAGCTATTTTCATGTAATATGGTTGCAAGGGAATCCTTGATCATTGCACTTTCTAACGGTGAATTCAAAGAAGTAAAAGACCTGGACTCTACACATGAGATATGGACAAGATTAGAAGCATTGTATATTGGAGATAAGTTTACTAAATAGGCAAATCTATAGAACTGGAAGAAAAAAATGGAATCAATGAAGATGAGAGAAGATGAGAACATTAGGGCATATGCATAGAGAATTACAGAAGTGGTTACTAGCATTAGAAACTCTAGAGGCACTTACAGTGAGGAAGAAGTGATTGCAAAGATACTCAAATCTTTGACACCTATATACAAAACCAAAGTACAGCCTATAGAGGACATTATACCTTTAACACTGAACTTTGCTAGAGAGATGTTGATCGAAAAGATAACTACTTTTGAGGCCGCATAATTGGGAGATTCTTTACCTAAGGTTGAGTAAGCATTCAAGGCAACCATGCATAAGAACAAAAAGGCCTTATCTAGAAATGTAAGCACCATCAATGGTGACCTAAGAGAAGAGCTTGGAGTATATGCTAATGAATGGGAACAAATACAGGAAGAAGAAAGAAAGCTAGATGAAGTAGTGGCATTGATTTCTAGAAGAGAAAAGAGAGGTAAGGGAAAATTTCAAGGCAAATTACCTTTGAAATGTTTTTCATGTAACAATATTGGTCATTTTGTATCTAGATGTCCTACAAGAGTTCCGAAGCACAAACCTAAGTTTTTCAAGTCTAATTATTCAAAAGACAAGGAATGTTATTATGCTAGTGAAGGTGTATCTGATGATGATGATGATGATGATGATGATGATGATGATGATGATGATTATGATTATGATTATGATAAAATTGGATTTATTGCCATTAATGATGATGAGCCTATGCATGAGGAAAAATCCTTAGTATCATTTGTTAAAAAGAAATATGAATGGGTTATAGACAGTGGTTGTTCACATCATATGACTGGAGATAAAAATAAGTTTGTGAGTTTTAAAAGACATGATGGTGGTGTTGTCAGATTTGGTGACAATACTCCTAAGCTTATCATTAGAATAGGATCTATTTCTCTGGATGGGAAGACTAATACTAACAATGTATTACTTGTTGATGGACTTAAGCATAATATGTTGAGTGTTGGAAAATTAGTGGACAAGGGTTATCAATTGAAATTGATTGATGGTAAATGCTCTATCAGAACTAAATCAGGAGACTTGATCACATCTGGTACTAAATCTAGAGGTAATGCATTTGAATTGAATACATCTGAAGCTTCTTATTTTATTGTGAAGGTTGATGATAGTTGGTTATGCCACAGAAGATTTTGTCATGTTAACTTTGATAACATTGTGAATGCGAGTATGACAAAAGCAGTAAGAGATCTACCTAATATTTTGAATCCATCTAACACTATGTGTAGAGAGTGTGTTATGGGGAAGAAAACTAGAAGCACTTTTAAAAGAAAAGCTTATTCAACAAAAGAGAAGTTGGATCTGGTGCATACAGATCTGTGTGGTCCTACAAGAACTAGATCATACTATGGTGAAAGGTACTTTATACTTTTGTTGATGATTTTTCTATGATGATGTGGGTTATATATTTGAGAGAGAAATCTAAATCATTTGACAAGTTCAAGTTATTTAAAGAAAAGGTTGAGAATGAATCTAGCCTAAAGATAAAGTGTTTGAGATCAGACAGAGGTGGTGAGTTTACATCAGAGTTATTTAATTTATACTGTGAAGAGCGTGGAACATTCAGATAGACATCTGCACCTAGGACACCACAATAGAATGGGATTACAGAGTAAAGAAATAGAACTATATTAGATGTTGCAAGGACTATGCTTCTGGAAGGTAATGTATCACATGTTCATTGGAGAGAAGTTGTTGGTACTTCTGTGTACACTTTGAACAGAATTCATATCAGAGAAGGTATAGGTAACCATCCTTATGAATTATGGTTTGATCATACACCTACTGTGAAATATTTTAGAATATTTGGTATTAAATGTTATATCAAGAGAGATGATGAGATAGGAAAGTTTGATGGTAGAAGTGATGAAGGAATTTTTCTTGGTTATTCTACTAAGAGTAAAGCATATAAATGTTACAATCTGAGATTGAGGAAGTTGATTGAAAGCGTCAATGTGAGGATAGAGGAAAATTTTTAGATTCAGGAAAGGATATATGATTGTGATCAGATTACAAAAATGAAAGAGGTTATTGTTGAACCTGAAGAACCTTTGATGGTTGATAATGAGACTGAAGATGAACTGATTGAGGTTACTGAGACTCCTAAGACACCGAGGTATGTAAAGAAGAACCATCCTAAATATCAAATAATTGGTGATGTAAGTAAGGGCATGATAACTAGATCTAAAGCTAGAGAAGAAATTTTTCTGATTTCTCAAGTTGAACCGAAAACTACTAATGAAGCATGTAGAGATGAATCTTGGACTAAAGATATGGAAGAAGAACTTGAATAGATAAAGAAAAATAATACTTGGGAATTGGTTCCAAGACCTAAGAACAAAAATATGATTGGTACTAAATAATTTTTCAGAAACAAGATGGATGAGGAAGGAACAGTGGTAATAAACAAGGCTAGACTGGTATGTAAAGGATATTCGCAACAAGAAGACATAGACTATGAAGAAACATCTGCTCATGTTGCTAGATTGGAAGCTGTGAGATTATTTCTTGCTTATGTTGCACATAAAGACTTTAAGGTTTATTAGATGGATGTGAAGTTAGCATTCTTGAATGGTGATCTAGAACAAGAAGTTTACATTGAAAAACCTAATGGTTTTCCTTTGACAGATGATGAAAACATGGTTTGTAAACTAAAGAAAGCACTGTATGTACTAAAACAAGCACTAAGGGAATGGTATGCAAGGTTGGAAAAGTACTTACTTTGTATTGGTTTCAAGAAAGGCAATGTAGACAGCAATTTATATTTAAGAAATGATGAAGATGCAATCTTGATTATAGAAGTTTTTATTGATGATATCATTTTTGGAGGTGTAACCACCTGAATTTGGTCTGTTCCAACTATGGACCCTATTTTCCCGAAGTGTGATTGTACCCTCGATTATGTCCAAATGACCATGTTACTGCTTGGCATAATTCTTCAAATCAATTTAATGTCCTAGGTGATTTTTATCACTGAATTATATTAACTATTATAGCCATACAATTCAAATCAATTCAAACCATT
>MU225665.1:130541-143596 GCA_018584345.1 Thuja plicata | reverse complement strand
GATTCCCCCCCCCCCCCCTCTCAGTTATCTCTGAAGTATTCTAACAAAATACTTCCTTCATCTAGCATCCACAGGTGTCAAGTTACCCAGGGATTATAATGTAGAAAATCTCAAGGAAAAGGAGGTACCAAAACTGATATCTATTCTCACCAAACAGCGCAATCTAATGCAAATAGAGCTCAAAAACATCAAACAGGAGAATGAGAAACCCAAAACACAATACTCTTTGGACACCATTTGCCCATTTCCTTTTGACAAGAGTATCACTATGGTCCCATTTCCTCCCAACATGGCAAGGCCAAAGTATGACAAGTACATAGGAGAAACTAACCCCCATGACTATGTATGATAATTTTGCGCTCTACGCATTGAGTACATGCACGAATCTACATACCTCCGGCGACTGTTTCTAGGGAGTCTAGGAGGTAATTCCATGGAATGGTTCTCAAAATTGAACCCTAAGGTCAAAACATTTGAGGAGTTAATCCAATGATTCATTCAATATTACTCATATAACATCCAACATGATTTAACTATGATGGACCTATGTAACACCAAACAACGAACTAGAGAATCATTCACACACTTCCTACAAAGATGGAGGAAGATTTTTGCATGATATTCAAGGGTCATTCCCAAAATAGAGAAGATGGAAATATTCATTAATAATCTAGTGCCTAAATTGAGCTATGATCTACAAATGCAAGACTCTCCTAGCTTCGATAGAATGATTAAAAATGCCCTCTATATTGAGGAATTCATGGTTAAAAGAGGAGAAATCACCCTCCAAAATAAAAACAAAACCAACAATTCCAACTCCAAGCCTAAATGGTGGAAACAAAAAAAGAATGTTGTTAATAATGGAGTGGTTGATGCCTCTATCATTAATCCTAAACCCATGTCATTCAATCTATCTAATGGCATGCAAGCAAGCAAAGATGCTAAGGTAACACCTCACATTCCTAAAACAAACAATGATAACAACAAGGAACGAACATGGACTTCAAAACCCCAAAGAACATTCACTCCTTGGGGGAAACTCTTGAGACCATTTTGAAAACATTGGTGGATAATAAAGTTCTTACAATTCCTGATTCTAAACCGTGGGAACCAATGGTCAAACCCAAGTGGTGGGATGATAACTCCTATTGTGTCTTCCACAAAAACAAGGGCCACAAGACTAATAATTGTCTCAAACTTAAACATGTCATCCAAGACCTCATCAAAGGAGGTAAGATCAAAGTAGATGGACATACTACTAATGAGGATCATACAGCATTCAACAAACCCTTTCCTAATTACAATCAAGGAGAAACATCCAGAGGGAAGGGTAATGAGGTCAACCACACCTATTCCAAAAATGACAATGTGATTAATATGCTTGACATTAAAACTGAATACATCAATGTGATCATGATTAAAGGTGTCACATCCCATTCAAATGTTGTAACACAAAGCCAAGCATAGGTTAAAATCAAAGGACCTCCAAAACTGACATCAACATCAACATCCAAGGTTCCTATTGTAACTATTCCTAAACTAGTAGCAAGACACATGGTCACTATCCCCGGAGCAAAATATGACTTGGTAGACCAATTGCAACAAACCTCTGCCAAAATTTCCATCTTTAAATTACTCAAGATATCCACGGTACATAGAGAAATCCTAGAACAAGCCCTACACACTACTAATGTTCCAAAATATATTGATATAGACAAGTTTCAAGTGATGGTCAATCATATCTCAGCACCACATTACCTTTCCTATTCTGAAGAGGATGACAAGTCATTGACCCATCCACATAATCAACCCCTCCATATCGAAGTCCTTATTCATAAATCTCATGTTAGACACGTGTTGATAGATGGAGGTGCAGGATTGAATATATGTAAACTGGATCTCATCAGGAGACTAGGTCTCTCAGAACAAACAATTGACACTAGAAACAAGATAACCATCAAAGCTTATGGTGAGGAAGAAAAATCCTTCAGAGGTCTTATTGCTCTACTTGAAAGAGTCGGACCAATCGAGAGGAATGTCATATGTCAAGTTCTGGATTTACCATTGGCCTACAATATCCTACTAGGCAGACAATGGATTCATGAAATACAAGTTGTACCATCCACTTACCACCAATGCATAAAATTCCCATATAATGGGGTGGAAGTGACGATTTTGGCAGATGCTAACTACACTTGCAACAATATCAAAGCAGGTAGCATGATCCCACACAACAAAGAGGCTATGGATGCAGTTACTCCTGAAACAACCAAGGACATGGTTAGGAAGAGTTTTATAAAAACCTTGAAACTTGAAGAAATAGGTATGGGAGAGTACAAGCTAGACCTAACCCCCTCAATGATAGAACTCTTGCTATCACCAAGATCCTATAGAAAACCTTCATCAACATTCACACCTGCAACATCCAAAGAGCCAGAAGTACACAAGGCAACTGGCATGATAAAGGCATCCACATCTTCTTCAGATAACACAGAAGAGCACGCAGTCTTGGACTGGCTTTACAAGCGAGAACCGGTGGAATCTGAGGTCAAACATGTGAAAATATCCCCAAAATAGTATGGAAAGGGATATGATTTCCTCACACAAATGGGATACAAAGGAAATGGACCTCTAAATGACACAGGACGAGGGATCATTGAACCTATACCCATGGATTTCCGTAACACCACAGATAAAATAGGACTGGTTTTTAATACTAAAATTGATAAACCTGCTTCCAAAGAGAGTCCACCTTCTAAAATGGGAAGTGATAAAATAGATGAGATAGTACTAGAACCATGGCCTTATGAGAGATTATTACATGTTGGTACCGAGAATCCTGAATATCAAGGAGAACGCTATGTACCCAGCTTTGAGGTACCACGGGATCTCCACACTCCATTGCTAGCACAACCTCCCATTCAAGAGGTAGGAGACACCATAGCAACAATCACTCAAGAGATACCCCGACCACAGAATTTACATCCTAACTGGGGGCAATTGGTCACAATTTCACATGTCCTTGATCTACCCCACTTTGATCTACAAGCAGCTAATTGAGTGCATCAAATAACCATTGTTGAGTACTTGAACAGATCTGGTGATGATGTAACAGACTCTCATAACTATGAATGGGATCGGCTATCTATCACCTATGAAGATATTGGAATAGATACAATTTACATGTTTGTAGCTCTGTCAGCTCCTAATAAACAATCTAACACTCCTCTCAATGATACTGATCCTCCTGAAGTAGAAGAAGAGTTCATTCCCCTGATCATTGATGGAGACACAGGTGAATACATAAGTCTAGAAGAATTTCATAGTCTACAAGTAAGAAACCTCCTTTTATGGAGAGATGATGATGAGACTTCTACTGACGAGTCACTAGAGTTTGGTCCACATATGACAAACAATGACCCTTTTAACGATGATCTCACTCTTATTGATCTACATATTGAAGAAATTAACTTAATAGATCATGTCATGTTGGTTAATGGTCTTGATGCTAACACGATGTTGTCCTTCCCAGAATCTGACTCCCTAACATTGGTACATCCTGACCTAATTGATTGGACCAAAACAAATCCTACTCCTATCTTAGACTTTTCCAATGACTACTCCCTAGCTTGTTATCTCAATGCTTGTGAACCTTGCCCTTCTTCCACCAGTGCAAGGAGCAAAAACATGTCACAGAAGGATATCAAGTTTCCTAGTCATAAACTGAATAATAAAAAGAAAAAATGGACTGATGGTGAAATCCACTATATGGCAGTATCAGATCCCAAAATAGTAAAGAAAAAATATGTATCCAATGGTGAAAACCTCTCCGAGGCACCAAAGGATGAGACTCTTGATATCCTCCCAGAACACTTTCAGGAAAGATCTTTAGTATTGATTGAACCAACATAGCCAGTAAACTTGGGCACCATTGAAAATCCTCAAATAGTTCATCTGGCACAATCTTTATCAGAAGAAGAGAAGGTACAGTTCATAGAGTTCCTAAAGGAGAAGAAGATCAACTTTGCATGGTCTTACACTGATATGCCAGGACTAGATGCTAATCTCATTATGCACCACTTGTTTATAGCTCTTGGGATCAAGCCCGTAAAACAAAAACTTGGAAAAATGCATCCTCATGTTGCATTATTGGTAAAAGCATAACTAGAAAAGTTGTTGAAAGCTGGATTTATTCAAGTCATTGCTTATGCAGGGTGGATCTCCAATGTGGTCCCCATTTCTAAATCTGATAAATCTATCAAGATCTGTACAGACTTTAGAGACCTAAACAAAGCATGTCTGAAAGATGACTTCCCTCTACCAAACATTGACATGATCATAGATCTTACAACAGGGTTTTAGATGTATTCATTAATGGATGGATTCTCAGGCTATAATCAAATCAAGATCACCCCTGAGGATCAAGAGAAAACCGCATTCACATGCACATGGGGCACCTTTTGCTGGAATGTCATGCCTTTCAGGTTAAAGAATTTCGGTGCAACATATCAAAGAGCTATGACAACAATATTCCATGACATTATGCACAAGAACATGGAGGACTATGTTGATGACACATTGGCTAAATCTAAGGAGAGAGGTACTCACATTCCTAACCTAAGAAAGATATTAGATCGAATAGAATAGTTCCAAATCAGGCTCAACCCAAAGAAATGTGCCTTTGGGGTCCAATCAGGGAAGCTCCTAGGATTCATAGTATTGGCGAAGGGAATCGAGGTAGATCCTGCAAAGGTAAAGGCTATTCTAGAGGTGGCTTCTCCACATAACATCAGTCAAATGAGGATGCTCCAAGGGAGACTTTAGTCTATCAGGAGATTCACGTCCCAACTTGCAGATAGGGCAAAACCCTTTACTAAACTACTACATAAAGGGGTTACCTTCAAATGGGATGAACACTATGAAGAAAACTTTAGAGAATTGAAAGGGTACCTGGCTGCTCCACCTATCCTTATGGCACCTATTCATGGAAAACCCTTACTCCTATACATTTCAGCTACAACTACATCCCTAGGAGTATTACTAGCGCAAGAAGATGAAACAAAGAAAGAATGAGCTATCTACTACATTAGTAGAACACTAGTCACTTATGAGCTCAATTATAGCATTATTGAAAAAGCATGCTTAGCAGTCATCTTTGCATCACAAAAATTGAGACACTACATGCTCTCTCATACAGTGAAGCTCATTGCTAAGATCGATCCTCTAAAGTATCTTTTGAGTAGAATAGCATTAATAGGATGTTTGGCAAAATGGGTCCTGATTCTCAGTGAGTTTGACATTGAATATGTAGAATAGAGAGCTATCAAAGGATAGGTACTTGCAGATCAATTGGCCGATTCACCACTCTAGGATGATGAATCATTACTAATTGAATTTTCTAATGAAACAATCATGCATCTCACTTAACATCCATGGAAGATGTACTTTGACGGTTCATTCACTCAACAAGGATCTGGAGTAGGGGTCCTCTTCATAACTCCACAAGGATACAAGATTCCCAAATCTTACAAATTGGTGTTTCCATGCACCAACAATATCTTAGAATATGAATCATTGGTCAACAACCTCAAGCTAGCTATGGAATGGAAGATCATTGAGTTACACGTGTACGGTGACTCCCAATTAATTATCAATCAAGTCAATGGGGAGTATCAAACAAAAGATGAAAAGTTGATGCCCTACAAGCAACTAGTTGATGATCTGAAGAAGTACTTCATCTTCGTCACCTTCCAACAGATACCAAGATCAGAGAACAAAGCTATGGATGCTATGGCTACCTTAGCATCCATGTTACAACTGGAAGAGCATCAATTCTGCTATGACTTCTTGGTGGAAGAAATATCCTATCCTGCCTTTGCTAACCCTGAATACCAGATAATATGTACCTTGAATACCCCAGATCAATCTTGGTATGCCAGTATCATTTCTTACCTTTCTAACCAAACCATTCCTACCAATCTATCAAGAAATGAGAGAAGATCCTTGATTAGGATAGCATCTCGTTACGTCCTCATAACTAACAACCTATATCGATGCAGTCTCGATGGTACACTTCTTTGGTGTTTAGAACTTGAAGAGTCTGATCTAGCATTAAAAGATGTCCATGAAGGTGTATGTGGATCACACTCGAATGGCTTTTCATTAGCTAAAAAACTACTCAGAGTAGGCTATTATTGGCCTACCATGGAGAAAGATGTTATTCAATTTTTAAAAGCATGTCTTAAATGCCAGACACATGGAAACCTTATCCATGCTCCTGCCAGAGAACTGATACCTTTCATAACACATTGGCCATTTCAACAATGGGCCTTTGACTTGGTTGGACAAATATATCCCAACTCTTCAAATGGACACAAGTTTATCATTATGGCCACTGAGTATTTCATGAAGTGGGTCAAAGTTGTGCCGCTAATCAAAGCCACTGACAAAAAGGTGGATATGTTCATTCTAAACTACATTATTTTTAGATATGGGATACCCTCTTCAATCACAACAGACAATGGGGGCCAATTTAGAAATCAAGACATTGATGACCTTTGTGAACAGTTCCATATTATTCAACATTGCTCCTCAATCTATTATCCTCAAGGTAATGGACAGGCTGAGGCATCAAACAAGAATATTCTCAAGATCTTACACCAAACTGTGAGCAAGTCTAGCAGAGACTGGCACCTACAACTGGATTCAACATTATGGGCCTACAGAACAAGCATCTGAACACCAACTAGAGCCATGCCATTTTCTCTAGTCTATGGCATTGAGGCAATACTACCTATTGAGGTTGAAATCCCATCTTTGCGGATATCTTTACAGGGACTAGTTACTGATGACCAGTACCACATAGATAGGGTAAATTCTTTAGACCTACTAGATGAGCATAGACAATAGGCATTTGATCACCTCAAAGTGTATCAAGCACGTATGTCCAAGGGCTACAATAAGAAGGTCAAACTACACAAATTTGAATTAGGAGATCTCATCCTCAAAGAGAATCCAAAAAACTAGCCTAACAAGGAGCAGAAAGGAAAGTTTGAACCTAACTAGCTGGGACCTTATGTTATCACTGCTACCTTTGGGACTGGAGCTTATCAATTGGCTACACCTAAGGGAGACATTCTTCTAGATCCTATCAACACTCTACATTCGAAGCAGTTCTACGCTTAATGTTCGGCTAGCAGAGCCTGTACATCAAATAGTTCTTGCAAAATACCAAAAAAATTTACAAAATTGATCCTGAAGAAATCCAAAAATAGTGGAAAAGATCCTACAAAAGGGGTATCCTTGGTGAAAACCTGGTAAACAGGCGCATTGATACTACAAAAACATTCAAAAAAAAGCAAAAATAGCAAAAAAATTGAAAAAGAAAAAAGTGCCTTGATGAGGACCTGGTAAAACATGCATCTTGGTAGCAAAAAGAAAGAACAAGATCTTGCCAAGTGGTGAAAACCTAGCAATCAGGCGTCACTTGTGTTCTACGCTCCATCTATCAATGCACTACTGATACTAGGGCTTCATAATTTTGCTTGTGCTCATATGTTGACTTCATCTTCCTAAATGACTATCTTATCCTCGCTTGGATTTCTCTATCTTTACATCTTAGGAATAAGTCATTCTACACTGGGGGCATCTTTGCTGGCATAGTCAGTTGTGGTTGCTAGGTTGCTCTAGGATTGTTTGCCTCATGGACATAATATTTCTTGATACTTGCCAAACATTGTCACTTTTCAAAAAAACAAGAGTGTCTTTTCAAAACATCAAACATGACATTTGCATTAAACAAAATTCCTATAAGGCTATATTAGATCACAAATAGGAATGAATTATCCTATCAATGCACAGACATGGAACACCATATTGTTGGTATTATAGATTTCTGATTGATAAATCTCTACTGTGTTTTACATATGAATGAACAGGTACTATCTTAAACACATAGTTTGATAATGGTTTGATTATGATTCTTTCATGTCCTGATGATGTTTTCAACTAGGGGCATCTAAGTAATTATGAATTTTATTTAATTGATTCTCAATTGATGATTTATTATGTCTTCTTAGCTACTCAATGACGTCTACGCAAAGACAAAGAGTCACAAGGATAGGGGACATAATGTTTTCTTGATTTTCTACGTATGGTAATTGTTCCAAATGATCCTATAAACTTCACCTAACTTGGGTGTTTATTGTAAGAGCAGCCACTATGGGTGGATAGCCGCATGTATCTTGATCTTTGTTATGTGTAAACTACGGTGAGCTTGAAACAATTTTCCTTGTTTTTTTTCTAATCCAGATTCTCACTAAGGTATGCGAATCATAATGTACCCAAAGATATGAATTTTCAAGGTCATTACGGGTCCAATATCTTACCTTAATCAGAATCTGGTATATTAAAAGGAAGGTGACTATTTTGTTATCCTGGCTTCTATGCCTTGATGCCTAAGTCTATTTCCAACATTCCAATAAAACATAGTATTCATATTATCATAATATCAGTAGGTATTAGTGATGATTATACTATCAGGTGGTTACCATTCCAAAAAGTTCCCAATGATGATAAAAATGTTGCAATATTTGCTAATCAGTGACAAGTCCTAAGAGTCTGCATATAGCTGCATTTAGAGAATGCATGGTGCATTTATAACAAGAATAACAACATAAGGAATTTTGTGCTCACAAATGGTTTCTATCTTCTTCTAACCAATCAAGTTAATTACATCAATCAATATTACTGATATCGAATATCATTGCACATCCATAGCATACATTTTGCATTCATTGAAAAGAAGAAACAAGGAAATACAAAAATAAAGCATCCATGTATTGCATTTTTACTTTTTCATCCTAATTGCATCCATACATCTATTTTGCATAACTGGAAAATCAAAAGAAATATACATTTGCATTTTCACATAAGTGTCATTTAAAACATATTTATATCAGTAAGGACTCATCACATCCAATCATAAAATGATGTTATCATCTACAAACTAACTCATCAAGAGACCAAGATATCATCACATGTGCAAAAGATACATTTACCACATTTATGAAAGCAAAGAGAACTCATGAAACATGTCAGAATCAAGAAGTTTCATCAAATATATATCATCATAAACATGGTACAGATCAAATATAAAGAGTATCAGTATATCAGTGAGCATAAAGAGTATCAGTCAATCAGTGAGCATAAAGAGTATAAGTGAATCAGTGAGCATAAAGAGTATCAATGTATCAGTGTGGCAAAAAGAATCAGATATACATGTATGAATGTCATCTACAAAAATGGATCTCAGAAGGATCCAGATATACAAAAGAGGGGATCTCAGCAAGATCTAGATATAAAAATATGATCTCAAAATATACATGTCACACAAAATGATACAAATCAACTTTGTCCCACCCCCTCTCCCTGGTCAGGAGGAGAAGGAGGTGGTGGTGCAAAAGGAGCTACTGGAGGGGGCATGGCCCCCTCTAACTGTTGAGCCACTCAAGAGAATGAAGGTGCTCTCTGCCCCTCTAGAACTACTACATGATATAGGGCGTAATAATATGTAGCCCTCTGTCCCTGATGGACTGTTGTCCAGGCCTATGCATCTCTCTCTGCTTTCAACCGCTCAAGCTGTAGATCCCTGTCCGCCAGTAAAGCATCGGCAGTAGTGACTCTGGCCTCCAAAGTAGTGATCTTGGCTCGGAGTTGCTCTCTCCTACTCGCATCTCGATAGTGGATCTCCATCTCTGCCAGCATCCTGATCTTGTGACCCCTGTCACCTCTGTCACTGCTACTCTCCTTTAAGCAATGGGCCAGTATATCTCTGAGGGGCCACAAATTTGAATCTCTATCGTCTGCCCTGCCCACTGCCACTAGCACCACCTGTATCAACAGCCTCTCCACCACCACCCTTGTCATCACCATCATGGCCATCATCAAGAGGGGGACACCTACCATCTCTGCCACCATCACGGCCTCTATGTCTACTAGGAGCCCAGTCTCTGCCTCCTCTACCCCTGACTGGTCAATCATCAGGATCATAGTCTAGTGGCTCCTCTATGCGAGGAATAATCTCCTCCAAAAAATTAAACCGAGGGAAGGGGTAATGGAGCCTCTCAGCAGCGTAACCATCTGACACACCTACATTAGCTACATCAAGACAAAGATCTCAATCCACTGCTACTATATCTCAGACCTCCTAATGAGCGGTCTCATATGATAGTTGTGCCCCCCATAAAGGTGTCTCATCTCTGGTATGGGCATATACTGCAATACCCTCTATACGGCCCTGTCGCCAACTATACTACCTCAATACTCTGGTGATGATGAACCGCTCTATAACGTATCTGGTCCGGCCAATAAGATATCATCTCTAGCCCAAATAAGGCACCTGTCGGGTATCAAAGGTCCACACCTCACAATCTAGATATGGTCACCAAATGACCTCTACAATATCATCAAATAATTGGCGCCAGTACTCAATCTTGCCCAAATGGGGCTATTGTAGAAGTCTTGCATACATATATACATAGGGATGCTCAGGTGCCCTCTACCTATCTACAATTGGTCATGTAACAGGGATGTGCTCCCAGGCCCAGATCTAAAGAATAAGTATACCCACAGTCATACTACGGGTATAATGGTATACAATCTCATGTAGCTCTTGATACATGTGAGCTAAGATACAGCTCCCCCAAGCAAATCACTGATGGTGGGTCACCATTTTCTCAATCATATCTACCCAGCCGACCATAAATCTGTGCTAGCCTCTATCTGGCATAAGGATGCCACCTACCAGACCTACTAGATAAACAGATAATTGATAGTAATGATCGACCATTTAGTCCCATGATAGATATCTCTGGTCTATGGTGTTGTCTTGGAAATATCTCAATGCAACACCAATCACCACGGCCACCGTCGACTCAAACTATACCTCATGACCGACCATCAGTACATGAAGTATCCTCTAGACATCCTCCGGAGTCACTGTGATCTCTCCAATACGTAAATGGAAGGTGTCGTGCTCTGAGTGCCATCTCTCGGCAAGAGCAGTCAACAACCCACGGTTTACCCTGATCTCAAGTAAACCTATCAAAGAATGTAATCCACATCGGATCACAGTCGTCTACTCATTGTCTGACAATTGGCCAGACAATGCAAGAACATGTCTAGGGTAAGTTCTACGAAATGTGACTACCTCAAACTGGGCCTATTTTAGACGAAAATGGCTATACATCAGTATAGTATCTACATTACATGGGCAGATTCCTAATCAACTAAGTCATTTCAAGTTTGCAGGACACAAACAGATCAAACATATTAAAATTCTAAATTTTCTACCAGATGTGATTGCATTTACAGGATGCGATCCCCGAAATATGAGATGCGATCCTAAACATGGGGTGCGATCCTAAGCAAATGAGATGCGATCCACTGATGTATTTCCTATTTAAAAACATGCCAAAAACACTAAAATTGGATACGATCTAGGAAATCCCAGATGCAACGCAAAAAATTGGGAAAATCATATGTGATCTGGGAAAAACTGGATGCAACACGGGATTCGCAGGATGCGATCCGGAATCCTGGATGTGATCCTATATTGAAAGGGCTCTAAAAGCCACAAAAATGCATAAATTTGAAAATTGCAAAATTCACAGGGTAGTTTATTGAGTACTTACCAGCGGTGGGTAGCCGGCTAGCCGCTAATGTCGATGGCTCATCTCAAAATGGTGCTTCCTCAGAGGGACTACCATCTTCTCTGTAGAACTCTCTAAATTTCTATAGAGGAACGTGAAAATGAATAGTAAAATGGTGATTTTGGAGGCTTATATGGGTCTTTTGAGGCATTTAGGAGTTTTGAAACTCCTCCCAAACCACTACAGCTTCATTTCTATTCTCTTTCTGATCAATCAGGAACCAAATCGAAGGTCCCTACGATGTTTTCATTCGCACAGTGCCATTTTTATGACAGTTTCAAAAATTACAGATTTGCTTCATTTGTTCCAAACATTGGTCAATACTGCACATTTTATCATGCATCTTGGTCTAAACATCATTTTATTAGTCTTCCCACTCACATTTTCACGTAATTAACTTGGTCTTCGTGTGTTTCTTTTTAAACACACCTTCTTTTCTCACTTCTTCTCCATTCTTTCTTGTCCTAACCGCTTCCTGCAAGTGATACATTCTTTCAAAACTGAGGGATTTATTCTTTTTCCTTTGATTTTGTTCCTGAGGGGCATGATCACACTATCATCAATTAATTTTTTTCTCAAAATAGCATCAAAATGACTTCATTATCAAAAAAACTAGGGGCATAACAGTTTCCTTGACTAAAGTCAGAATTGTTGGATAAAAAGCTTTGGTTCTCATAAGCTGGATATCTTGTGTTTCCTCATTTTATAAGATTTTTAAGCTCTTGGCAGCTTTATACTAGCTTTTAGATGACAATCAAGTTCCGAATCAGTATTATCAATCTTTGGATGACAACCAAGTTTAGAATTGGTATTTTTAAATCTTTTATTGATCTTTGGATGACAACCAAGTTCAAAATCAATTCTATCAGTTTTGTTCAATCAAGTGCGAGACTGATCTCATCAACATTTCATTCGACAACCAAGAACGGGATTCTCAATCTTTCCGAAGTTAAAATCAAAAGAACTTTCTTTGAATCAATGCGCTGCTCACACATCAATTCAAAGAGGGGCAAATGTAACCACCTGAATTTGGTCTGTTCCAACTATGGACCCTATTTGCCTGAAATGTGATCATACCCTCGATTATGTCCAAACGACCCTGTTACTGCTTGGCATAATTCTTCAGATCAATTTAATATCCTAGGTGATTTTTATCACTGAATTATATTAACTATTATAGCCATACAATTCAAATCAATTCAAACTATTTAAATCATATCAAATTCAAACATGGCTATAGTATTTAATTATAAAGGAATTAAATAAATCCCTAAATCAATTACCCACTTGCAATGAACCCATTCCCCTAGCCTATTTAATTTAATTAAAATGGCTATAGTCCCC
>MU225665.1:96684-120079 GCA_018584345.1 Thuja plicata | reverse complement strand
AGGTTTCTGGGTTACCAAATCTTTGTGTTTATGTGTTATGAATGATTATACTTTCATGCTTGCAGTAGATTAGATAAATGAATGGTTAAGTATATGCAAGTGCAGAAATGTTTTAAAGTTTTAAAAGGTTACTGATTCACCCCTCCCCTCTCAGTAACTTGGCTAGTCTTGATTATTTCCAACAAACAGTACTTCATTGGAACTGACTAAGAAAAGATAGTTGCTATCAAACAGTTTACTGGATTATGTATTTTCTATATACACTTGTTCAGATTGTTAATCCTTGAGGATGGTTTTAACCTTCTTTGGGCAGTATGCCTGGGCAGTGAACGTACTACTTTTTCTTGACTCCTAACAAATTTTGTCTCCTAACAAGGACTATGTACTGTAATGTTGTAATAAGCTCCTAACAGGTCTAAATCTTTTAACAGGGATACTATACTCTCAGTACATTATTTGTGGGGACTAATTCCCACCAGGGTTTTACCATTAACATGGTTTCCTTGACAAAAAGTATTGTGTTATTGTGTTGGCATTTATTGTGTTATCATTTGCATTGCAGTTTTGATTTATAAAGTTTAAATTTTAATAATATATATTACAACTAATTCACCCCCCCCCCACTCTCAGTTGTATTGTTGATTGTTATTACTAACACTAATAAAATGAAAGGTTTGAATATCATAACCTAAAGTTCAAAATTATAATCCTTTGTCACATCATGGGGAGGCTATTCCAATACTCGGTTTTAAAGAGCTTGTGATTCAAAAAACTTTTTTAATGGGTGTAATAAAATGATATAATTTAAAATTCCCTTGAGCTATTGTAACCTTATTCATCTCTTATCATGGAATTGACAAATTTTATTTGTGGTTTGTATGTTGATTTCAAGATAAGAGATTACAAAGGCTACAATAACAAAAGGGGAGATGGAAACAACCATACCCTAAGTTATTGTTACCTATTCGTCTTATTATTAGTTTTATGATGAGCACATAGCCTCTATTACATATCTTGATATTACAACCCCTAGACTCATAGCTATGTTTTGATCATGTAAAAGAAGAGGCATATGGGTTGCATATCATACTGTAGTAATACTAAACTTAGGTAAGTGTTATACACCTAGATTCACACCCTTACTCAAGCTCTCATAGTCTTGGTAATCTAGTGTAACATGGGAATTGTCTCAAGGTTGTGGTACCCTTTGCTAACCGAGACAAGACCTCCATATTCTAGGTTGGTTCCTCTTGATATGTCACCCAAATTTTCTTCCTAACATAAAAGTAAATTCTTGAGGGAAAAGGGATAGAAGGAATGCATGAAAGGAAAATAACTGAAAGCAAACTATCCTACTAGGTGATACACCGAAGGTAACTTGAATCACAACACATTAACTAATCTTAGCATGAGACCTTGGATCTAATAGAACACAACTTTCTAGATAGGCTTACATAAGTATTTCATAGAGAGGTCTAAGATAAACAGAGGCTATTCAGGGAAAGAAGTAATTTCACAAACAATAGTGTATTCACTATAAGTAGACACAGACTATAACCTGCAAACAAACATCCACTTCTGCAATCGGACACAGGAATGAGACAAAATGACAAAGGACTGAAGAATATCCACAAAATCATCTAAATTAGATCATCCATAATAGTACACAAAATTACAGAAAGAAAGAGGGCTCAGGAACTCTAATATTTCTCTAAATATCATTCAATATATTCTAATTTAGTAAGAGAGATTCAGGAAAGAAATCCCAAGGACAGAGAAAACGTCACAAAAAGCCTATAATATATGAATATCAATGAAAGATTACAGACTATAAAAGTCAGAGGGAAGGAAAAATGCCATAGATAACTTCTAAGTAAGGAAAACTCTCCACTCTAAAGCTCTTAAACTAACTATATATACATGTTCCTCCTAGCACGCAGGCTCAAGGAAAACAATCTGATCAGATTAGGGTTATAATTGATTGCAATAGAATAATTAGAAAACCCTAATACTGTCAAGTCTGCTCATAAATGCATCATAAAATATCTTTGATCAATCAGATATATCCCTAAAATCCTTCCTACCACCATAACTGTGCCTTTGAGAAGTCGGCCGATCCATCTACTTCTCTGCAAGTCATTCCTGTCATAACTTATGAGATCAGATATTTGAATTTTTAAAATATTTGAAAGATAATGGTCACAGCTGGCATGAGATATTTCATCCATGACTGAGATTCAAATTTATTTTACTCTAAAATGTGACCGTCGATCTTCCTTTCTGATCTAACTGTGACTTTAACCCATACCTTTACCTTTGGCTACCTTTTTCCTTTGTCGCTGGATCTCCTGACCTTTTCTTTAACTTTAGTTCCTTCCCGAGACTTGGCGACTATGTACATCTTTTGTTTTGCTTTCAAATTTTCACTCTGCTTTGACTATCCTCTTTAATCATGATTCATTGAAACCTCTATGTCTCCAAGTTGCTAAATTATTCTCCTAACTCTGGGTTTATAACGAGATTATGCGACTACAGATAGTCTATAACTTAACTCATCTTTATACTCTAGCCATATATGAAGTTGGGAATAACACTGAGTCATGTGATCTCCAAACCATTTGCTAACTCTAGGTCATTTTAGGAGATTACCCGACTTCCCTTTGATCGACCTTGGATCCAACAATCACTGTTAAGTCTCCTGAAGAAAATGGAATATGCTTTCCCTTTACGAGACTTAGAGATCAGAGGGATTTTGTGGTTCGTCGGATGATTTGGAATATTCTATCTTTATCACATGACTTAGAGACCTAATACAAAGCATAAATGCGAACATGGAAATTGAAGAACTTAAGTTTCCAAAAAAGAGATCGAGGAAATAGAACAAGTGTTGAATAACTAGGGCTTATCAAATAAATAGGTCCTTCATCACTTAGGTTATTTTGCATGGATAGGGGGAAAAATAGAGATTGGAAAGACTACAGAGGACACAACCAAGACCAAAAAATTCAAGGTCTTTCTCACAGGCTGGGCTCAACCCTCGTGGGAGCCTCATTTTACTCCACCTATAGCCAAAAAATTTGTGATGGGGAAAATTTGGGTAACATTATTGGCAATTTTTGTGGGATGTTTCCCTACTGTACATTGAGGACTAGTAGCCTTTGACATCCATTGGGCATAGAGTCATCACTTGATCAAAAATGGAAACTTGGAAACAGATTGAAACTAGGAGGAGAATCAACTAACTGTGCATGAGCACTTCAAGGAAAGCAAGAAATTAATCTAGAAAGCAGGAACAAAGAACAGGGAATGAATTACAATAATTAAGAGGAAGGACAAACCTCAAAACAAGGTTTCAAATGGAAACCATTTACAAAAATGGGCAAGGGGTCTCCTCTAAGAGTCGATAGCTGAAAACCATTATGCTCCTTGCATTCTATAATGATGAATGGACCTCCCTAGAAGGAATCAAATTTTGTATGTCTACCAGGCTTTGATTTTAATTCATCCCATTTGAGGACTACATCCCCAATCTTGAAATTTCTAGCCTTGGCTCTCCTGTCAAATCTTTTCTTTGTGTGCATCTAATGTAATTCCATGTCTTTCATGGACTTATCTATGTGTTCTTCTAATTCCATAATTTGAGCATACCTAATCTGCAAAGGGTCTCCTTCTTCAAACAAGACATACTGAGTAGCTAAGTCCAGAGCTGGCAATTCAGTTAAAATGGGCAACTTAGCTTCTTTTCCATATACTAGCATGTAAGGAGAATTCCCAATGATTTTCTTTGGGTTAATTATGTCTAACCATAAGGCAGATTTCAGTTTGGTGTGCCAATCTCTTTGGTTGTCTTGTAGGGTCTTCTTGATTATCCTAATCAAGTTTTTATTGGTTGATTCTGCCAAACCATTACCTTGAGGGTAGTAGTTTGAACTTGTGTTCAAACAAACACCATGTTTGACTGCCCATTCAATCACTCTTAGGCCTGTAGATGCCAATGCATTATCTGAAATAATAGAGTCAAGGACACTAAATCGGTGAATTATATCATCATAAAAGCTTAGGACAGCATTCTCATTTTCTTCTTTCAATGCAATTCCCTCTGTCCATCTAGTGAAATAATCTATAGCAGTAATTATCCATTTATGGCTTGCACTAGATGGAGGGATCGTGCCAATGAAATTTATGCCCCATCTCCTGAAAGGTTGCTTTATTCTGATGGGCTAAAGGGGCAAGGCTGCAAGTTTTTCTTTTCCTGCAAACATGGCACATTTGATGCATTTTCTTACATAATCATGGCTATCTTTGAAGATAGATGGCCAATAGTATCTATCCCTCATGATCTTAAAAGCAGTAGTCCTAGGAGACAAGTGACCTCCCAAAGGTCCATCATGAAATTCAAATAGGACACCTGCTATCTTTTCTGAACCTATGCACCTCAAAAGGACCCCATTGTGATATTTTCTAAAAAGAATTTCATCTATTAGCACAAAAGGAATAGATTATAATCTATAGTATCTTCTTTTTGCTGGATCTAGATCTCCAGTGCATTCCCTTGTTTTTAAATAATGAATCATGTTAGGCAACCAACCCACTACCTCAGCATGATCTTCTATTGAGTGCATAACTAAAGATGCATCCATTTCCTCTTATTTCTTTGCACTCTCATCCTCTGTCAAATGCTCGCAAAGACCTCTTCCTCTAACTAGCTTGGTGATTTGGATATCAATTTCATATTCCATGACCTTGGTAATCCAACCAGCCCTTTTTTCATTCAGGTCCCTAGAAAGCAATAATTCTTTGACACTTGGGTGAGTAACTTTTAATCGTATCTTGTTATGGGTTAATAGATATCTAAACCTTTTAAGGCTCTTCACCATAAAAAGTACGTGTTTCTCCACAAAAGAATATATTTGTTCATATTCTTCTAATTCTTTGCTAAAGAAAGCAATAGGTTGCTCCAATCCTTCAGATTTTTCTTGGGTCAATATTGCAGAAATAGCATCTGATCCTCTGTAAGCATAAAGGATAAAATCCTTACTAAAATTTGGGTTTAAAAGTGTAGGAGCTTCTATCAGAGACTCTTTGATGGCCTAGAAACTGGTTTTCCCTTCTTTACTCCAACAGAAAGATGTATTCTTCTTCAACATTATTGTTAAAGGCTTTAATAGATCTGCAATATTAGGCAAAAAACACCTGACAAAGTTAATCCTTCCTATGAAATATTGAAGGCTTTTCTTGTGATGTGGTAGGGGTAGCTCTAGAATGGTTACAATCCTCTCAGGGTCTACTGTAATTCATTTCTTGGATACTATATATCCTAATAGTTTTCCTTCATGGACTGCAAACACACATTTCTTGGGATTAAGAGGTATCCCAAATTCTCTACACCTTTCAAATATCTTCCTCAGATGTGTGATATGGTCTACTGCATGTTTAGAATAAAAAGTTATGTCATCTAAGTAGACCAGTACAAATTTGTACATGAGGATTTTAAAGGCCATATCCATTGCCTTTTGAAAAGTAGCACCTGCGTTAGACAAACCAAAGGGCATCTTTTGATAATCCATGGTCCCCCACTTGGTTGTAAACGTAGTCTTATATTGATCTTCTTTGTGAACCGGGATCTGATTGTATCTTGAATAGCCATCTAATAATGAAAATCTCTCGGATCCAGAGACACATTGTAGGATTTTCTCCATAGAGGTTAATGGATGGCGGTCTTTGAGGGATGCCCTATTAAGGTCTCTGAAGTCTACACACAACCTCAACTCCCCATTCTTCTTCCTAATAGGAACAAGGTTGGAGACCCAACTAGTGTGCTTAATGGGGTAGATGATAGCACTCTCTATTAATTTGAGTACTTCTTTATGCATAAGTGGTTCTAACTTGGGGTTTACATGCCTTTGTTTCTACCTGACCGGTTTGGCATTAGGCTCCAATTCAATGGTATGTTGAGCAAGGGAAGGATTAAACCCCTTGAGTTCCTCATATTTCCATGCAAACACATCACTAAATTCTTGAAATAATTGGGTGTAAGCTTGCCTTTCTGAATCAGTATTCACCTTCCCAAATTGTAAACATTTACCTGGCTCTAACTCTAGTTCAGTACAATGTTCTTGTGGGACTACCAAGCCAACTTTGCTCTTCATTGTTTGGTCATCTTTATTGAAGACAGATTCTAGGGTGACAAGCCCCTTAGGCATCTTGTTAGATTTTAGTTGTATCACTTGATCACCATAGTTCTGCAATAGTCTATCTTGGTTATGTTCTGAGAAGACATCCTCTTCAAATAAGGACTACAAAATTTTCTCATCACTGTCAAACACTTACCAATTGACATCGTTATTAGGAATAGAAGGTCTAAAAATCAATTTGATATGTTGTTGATCCCTTTCTCTTGAAATACTATTAGGAATTTCATACTGAGATCCAACAGTAGCTAATCTATCTACATTCTGATTTAATTTCCTAGGGATTGCAACAATATTGAAAGCATGGAAATCTTCAATTGCATTCCAAACTTGATGCTTATATGCTCTCATCTTATCACATTTAGTTGCACTTATCCCTCTTACTTGGCTAACAACTAGCTCGCTGTCACCATATACTTTTAGGAATCTAACCCCTCTTATTCTTTCCCATTCCAATTCATTCACTAGGCTCTCATATTCAGCAGTGTTGCTAGTGCAAGAGAAACTGAACCTAAAAGCTGCATAATACTTTTCTTCTATTGGAGAAACTAGCATTGCACCACCACCAGCACCATGTCTACTTCTAGCACCATCAAAGTAAAGCTCCCAAACTTGGTTGCACTAGTCTTTTAACTTGGTATTTGCTTTGGAAACATTTGGCTCCACACGACCTTCTTCTTGAATCAAATAAGTCCCCAAACCAGCATCCCAAATAACATTGGCTTGGGCCTCAAAGGCTCTCTGAGATTCTAATTCATCTAGATAGATATCTGGGATACCTTCTAGTTTGGTGGTTGTCTCTCTAATTATTGGGAAGTCATCACCATCAAGTGAAAGACAACTTGTATTAGGTACATTGGACACATAAGGTTCTATATGGTGTGCTACCAATGACTTATACTTGATCGTGACCTTGGTTCCATACCTTGTATGGAAAATCATGTGAGACCAATCAGAGGAAAGGTAACCTCCTATCTTGGCTGTAAACTCCCTCGATAAGCACATGGAAAATAAGGCAGGAAGGTCTATGATGTATATGTCAATTAGGATAGAGAAATTGGGGCATGCATGGAGTACTAGGCTGGTATCCTTAGCCACACCTATTGTGTTTACTAAGGGACCATCAAGCTGGGTAACCTTCTTCTGGAAAGGCTCATATTTTAGACCCAATTGGTCAGCCACTTTCCTTGGCATGATAGTTCTAGTAGCCCCACTATCTACCATGAAATTATGTACTAAGGATTTTCCAATAATTAAAGATACATAAAAGGGAGGTGGTTTTGAGTTCCTACCTTGCATGGTATTAGCCTTGGAGTTGTTGCTTGGAGTCTCCTCCTTTTGATCAGTGTTAACCAACACTGGCTTAAAGACTTCCTTTGTTATAGGCTATTGAGGAATTACCTCTTCAGTCATTGCTTTTTTCAATATCTCAGGTTGCCCTAGAATAGCCAAAGAGTCCCACATGGACATAGTGAAATTTACTTTCTTCATGTTGTCCGCAATGTTGAAGGGTACTGCTATATGTACTCTTTGGTGTGCCTTTACTATGATAGGCTCAAACTCCTTGGAAGGTCAATTTTCTTTGATTGGAATGATGGGAGATTTCTTCACTATGATAGGAGTAAAAAGTTGTGAAGATTTTTAAAATGTAGAAGTCCTAGCCTTATCTCATGTTTGCTCCATGTCTTGAGCTCTTCTTTTAGACCTAGTGTTAGCAGCAATGGCAAATTCACCATTTACTCCATTGAAATCTTGTTTCTCCTAATTGAAAAGAGAAGTCTCATCATGTTGTGCTTCTTGTTGATGGGGTGGCTCAATGGAAGAAACCTCTGACTGAGTAAGTGAGGCATTTTGAACCATCAGTGCTTGGTGTACCCTCCCATTTAGGCATGTTGTCTGATTATGGGACTGATTGCAAGGGTAACACCACTCCATCTCTATAGAAATATTTTTTTGACTTGGGACTACATCCCTGACTGGATTTGCTGAATTAAGAGGGGTAGGATTGTAAGTCTGAGATGGTCATTGATTATAGTTTTTCCTTTGCCCCTGATAACCTCCTTGATATTGGGGTTTGTTCTGCTAATAAGATTGTCCCTGATTCTGATATTATGGGTTGGGACTTTGATTTTGTTGCTGAAGAGGAGGCCTACTCCCTTGTCCTTTCTTCTTTATACTATTCAGCTTGTTACACATAGTTTGCATTAATTTCTTCATCTCTTGCTAACTGCTTCTTAATTCTAATAATTCTTGAGAAGGACCCTCCCTTGTTTCCCCATAATTGGTATTTGCTTAAGGTGTTATGATAGTGGGTATCAGAGTAAATGGAGCTATTTGAAAAGGCATGATTGGTTTTATATCAGGGAATATGGGCATGGGTGGCCTTGGGGCTATCATGCCAGCTTGTATTAAACAGTTCTCTACCTTGACAATAATGTCAAAGGCCTGAGGTAATGAAGTACCTCCCATAGATTGAATCATGACAGAAATATTGTTGTTTATAATTCTTAATAAATATAGGAAGGCATGTTCAGCTGAAGGTCTTACCGAGGTAGGAATTCTATTCCATGTCTTAAGGAATCTGCTATTGAAATATGTCATCTATTCTTGAGGAGCCCTTTTAATGGTTGTTAATTACTCAACCAGAGATAAGTTGTCTGATTTATCCTCAAAGTATTTACTTAATGCATCTCCTAATCTATCCCATGAATTAATAGAACCAACAGCAAGAGTTCTAAACCATTCTAAGTCCTTACCTTTGAAAGAGGTTGTTAATATCTTGGTAGCCACATCTTCTTTTGTGATGTTATGTATACTACAGATATTAGTCGCGTCTCTTATGTGTTCAAAAGATGTTGTTTGTCCCTCACCTGTGAAGTCAGGTAGACTTTTGAGTGCTACCAAGGGCACATCATGGTGTTGAGCAAATTTCAAGGGGCTTCCTTGATTAAAGGGGGCAAAAGCAAACTGCCTAGCCATTGCAGGAGCTGTGATTTGCTGAGTAGCAACTGTGTGAGTTGTATTTAAGGGTGGAGCTGAATCTTCTTGTAGCTCTCTAGTTAAAGATATTCCTCTTATTTTGGAATAAAAAGGCTATGGTCTCCTCTCTAAAGTATCAGGTGGTGTAGACTGTACCCTTCTTGTAGGGCGTATTCTCTGAGATGACCTGCAGTAATTTCTTTTTAGAGGTAGCTGTGAGAACTCAGAAAGCTTTGAGCTTCTTGTTTCAACCTTTCTCATAAACTTTGAATAGGAATGGGTCTTCTATTCTTCACCAATGGAGTCACCATATATACTTGACAGGAAAACCTCTTTACGTCTTTATTATGCAACCAGTATATCAGAGATAGCATAATCTTTGCAAGTAGACTTTTATATGTTGTGCTCCCACCGACTTTGACGGAACTATTATCTAGTAAACAAGGTGGGGTATGCTGAACATGACCACTTCTTGGTCTGTATCTGATCTTGAAAACCAATATGCTCTTGGAGAGATGAACTTATTGCTTTTATCCCCTGTCCCACCGGACGTGCCAGAACTATTATACACCTAGATTTCCACCCTTACCCAAGCTTTCATATTCTTGGTAATCTAGTGTAACATGGGAATTGTCTCAAGGTTGTGGGACCCTTTGCTAACCGAGACAAGACCTCCAAATTCTAGGCTGGTTCCTCTTGATATGTCACCCAAATTTTCTTCCTAACATAAAAGTAAATTCTTGAGGGAAAAGGGATAGAAGGAATGCATGAAAGGAAAATAACTAAAAGCAAACTATCCTTCTAGGTGATACACTGAAGGTAACTTGAATCACAACACATTAACTAATCTTAGCATGAAACCTTGGATCTAATAGAACACAAACTTCTAGATAGGCTTGCATAAGTATTTCATAGAGAGGTCTAAGATAAACAGAGGCTATTTAGGGAAAGAAGTAATTTCACAAACAATAGTGTATTCACTATAAGTAGACACAGACTATGGCCTACAAACAAACATCCACTTCTGCAATCGGGCACAGGAATGAGACAAAATGATAGGGAAATGAAGAATATCCACAAACTCATCTAAATCAGATCATCCACAATAGTACACAAAATTACAGAAAGAAAGAGGGCTCAGGAACTCCAATATTTCTCTAAAAATCATTCAATATATTCTTATTCAGTAACAGAGATTCAGACAAGAAAGCCCATGGATAGAGAAAATGTCACAAAAAGCCTGTAATATCTGAATATCAATGAAAGATTACAGACTATAAAAGTCAGAGGGCAGTAAAAATACCACGAATAACTTCTAAGTAAGGAAAACGCTCCGCTCTAAAGCTCTAAAACTAACTATATATACATGTTCATCCTAGCACGCAGGCTCAAGGAAAACAATTTGATCAAATTAGGGTTATAATTGATTGCAATAGAATAATTAGAAAACCCTAATACTGTCAAGTCTGCTCATTTAATGTATCATAAGATATCTTTGATCAATCAGATATATCCCTAAAATCCTTCCTACCACCATAACTGTGCCTTTAAGAAGTCGGTCGGTCCATCTACTTCTCTGCAAGTCATTCCTGTCATAACTTTTGAGATTAGATATTTGGATTTTTAAAATATTTGAAAGATAATGGTCACAGCTGGTGTGAGATATTTCATCCATGACCGAGATTCAAATTGATTTACTCTAAAATGTGACTGTCGATCTTCCTTTCTGATCTGACCATGACTTTAACCCGTGCCTTTACCTTTGGCTACCTTTTTCATTTGTCATTGGATCTCCTGACCTTTTCTTTAACTTTAGTTCCTTCCCAAGACTTGGCAACTACGTACATCTTTTGCATTTCTTTCAAACTTTCTTTCTACTTTGACTATCCTCTTTAATCATGATTCATTGAAAGCTCTATGTCTCTGAGTCACTAAATTATTCTCCTAACTCTGGGTTTATAATGAGATTATGCGACTAGAGAGAGTCTATAACTTAACTCATCTTTAAACTCCAATCATATATGAAGTTGGGAATAACACTAAGTCGCGTGATCTCCGAACCATTTGCTAACTCTAGGTCATTTTAGGAGATTACTTGACTTCCCTCTAATCGACCTTGGATCCAATAATCACTGTTAAGTCTCCCAATAAAAATGGAATATGCTTTTCCTTTATGAGACTTAGATATCAGAGGGAGTCTGCGGGTCACCGGATGATTTGGAATATTCTATCTTTATCGTGTGACTTAGAGACCTAATACAAAGCGTAAATGCACACATGGAAATTGAAGAACTTAAGTTGCCCAAAAAGAGATCGAGGAAATAGAACAAGTCTCGAATAACTAGGGCTTATCAAATACATAGGTCCTTCATCACTTAGGTTATTTTGCATGGACAGGGGGAAAACAGGGACTAGAGAGACTGCAGAGGACACAACCAAGACCAGAAAATTCAAGGTCTTTTTCATAGGCTGGGCTCAACCCTTGTGGGAGCCTCATTTTACTCCACCTGTTCCCAAAATTTTTGTGATGGGGAAAATTTGGGTAACAGTAAGTGTTAAAAAATTTGAAGCATTGGTATTAAATCATTTTAATGATGTTCCCATATACTGAGGTCATCTTTATGTTAAGATTTTTATATGATTCAAGAAAATATACCAATTCTTTTGGTCCCTTGCAATTATCTTACTAAATATCATCTATCTTGCAGTCAACATTAACCTACTAGCTGTAACATTTTCCACATTAAATTGTTATATTTGTCCAATAATTACTCATTTTCTTGAAAGAACATATTCTAGCTAGTTAAACAAAATACCACTTAACATGCTTTGATTACCAGCAAGGACATGTAACATCAGCTTTCTTGTGTTTTATGATCATATAAATGAGGCGGTTGATATCACCATATGTATTGTGTCATATGGTATATAACCCAAATTCATAATTCATTAACTTTAGGAGTGATCAGATTGACCATTCTTAGATTTGATTTAGCTTATAAATGAAAAAATTATTTGAGTTGTATCTAATTTATTGTAATAACCAGAATCAAAATCATGTGGATCAATCTTCATATGTCTCTACAGCTTGAGAAATTCATTTCGTGATAAATGAGGGGCATCAATTATCATATAATTAAATATTTATAAAGAAACCTAAATCAGCCATAAACTTCCATTATATCAATCACCTATTGAGGACCTTACTTTCATAGACTAAAGGTAAGGAGTGTGTGAACCGATCATAGAAGTGTGCATTATGTCTAAAACACTAGAGCCGTCAAACAATTAGCCCAAATATTAAACATATTTCATATTTGAAGAAACCTTACCATCTACAGACCATGATTAAAATTGTATACTATGAGGAAACAAAGAGTAAACTACAATTGAGGATATTTGTAATCAAAATGCTTGTCACCTAGAACAATTTCTACTGCCCTCCTGGATAAGTCGTCTAGGGGTTTGAAGATTTAGTTCCACCTTTCAAGGGTGATGCTACCCCTAAAATCCATAAGCCTAACCTCAGAGATGAGGAAGACCTGTACTCCAGTTTCCATAGTTCACAGAGCCACAGTAATAACTAGGGGAAGAGTGAAAAGCCCAGAAGTAAAGAGGATAAAAGGCAGTGACAAAAAGGTAAAAGTTACCTAGGGGGGTCAAGAGAGATCAAGAAGCCTCTTGAAGGGCCATCAGTAAGGAAAGTGGAAAGAGAAGCATTAAAGAGTGTGCTCGATCATGAGGAGAGGAGATTTAATGTGGCATAAAATAAGGGGAGTACAGGACTGAGCTTAATAACCATGCAATTGCAATTAATAATAGAGTATCATAATATGCAAGTATGGGTGTGTGTATATATATCTTGGTCTAAATAGAATAAGAAGAAATCGAAAATAAAGAGAGTAGAGGACACAAAAAAAGGAGGAGAAATTTAATAAACTAATCATGTGTGTGTGTGTGTGTGTGTGTGTGTGTGTGTGTGTGTGTGTGTGTGTGTGTGTGTGTGTGTGTGTGTGTGTGTGTGTGTGTGTGTGTGTGTGTGTGTGTGTGTTCCACAAAATATAGATATATATGAATATATATATATATGTATATATATATTTATATTTATATATAAGAAATCATAATGCTAATATATTCCTAGAAGTTCAATCACTCTTTCTAGTTTTGAATTTAACTTCCAATTTGGTGTTCTTCTAGTTCTAAGAGTGTTAATGATAATTTGTGAATCACCTTCGATTTCCAACAGTTGGATCCTTGCATTCTTACATAGGATCAGTCCTTCTATAAGTGCATCAATTTCTGATATATTATTGTTGATATTCCCAATGACTTTTGCAAGTTTTTCATGTATACTTCCATCCCACTTGTGAATTGTACACTTGATCTCGGCTATACCAAGGTTTCCTCGTGAGGCACCATAAATGTTAAGTTTGAACCATCCGTGTTGAGGAGGTCTCCATTTGCAATTTTCTCTAGCCTTTACGCGTTCCTTACCACCTTTCCCATATTGAGGTGGGATGATTAGTCCAAACCATTCATTTCTGATAGTATTATCTCAATAAGAGAATGTGCCCTCTATGTGTCTCATATTTCTTAACCTATTGTTGACTATTTCTGCGATGCTTGCTTCAATTTTGTTTGTTAGAGTTTCTCTACTCATTGTTTTCCCTTGAATAAGCCTTGTATTTCATTCTTTCCATAGTTCCCATACAAGTATGGAGGGAGCTATCTTCCAGATGTAATGATAAAGACTTTTCTTCAGAATATTTGGCCATGCTTTTAAGTGGTCTACTAAGTTGTTTGCATGTGCTGATTTCTAGTTAAGTTTCCTAGTGAGTCATTTCCAGCAATTCATGGCATAAGGACAATTTAGGAGAATGTGGTCTATTGTTTCTTCTTCATGTTTACATAGTACACATCTTGATATACCTTCAAAGCCTAGCTTCCTAAATCATTTTGCGATTAAAATTATTTTTTGAAATGCAGACATTAAGAACATACTTGCTTTCAGTACGCACATCTTATGCAGACATAGATCTGGGGGGAGATATGTTTCTTGTCATTGTTGGGATTCAATTAGTGATTTTTATCTCTCTTTAATCATATATGTACCTGATTTGGCTCCAGTCCATATTAATTTATCTTCTCTATTCTCAATTACAATCTACCTGGTATTGAGTATCTGGTTCATTTCTATTTTTTCTTCCTTTGTTAATGGTGTCCCATCAAGGGATTTCCATTTCCATCCTAGATTTGGGTCACTAGAAGGTATCACTATGTAATATTTTACATGCCTCCCCCAACTAGAGGATAGGACATCTTCAATTCTGGGGGATATAGCACCATTCAGGATGGCACATCCCCCCACGAGTCTTTCTAGAATAGGGATGATTCTTCTGACCATATATCTAGGGGATATAGCACCATCTAGGATGGCATATCCCCCCCATGAATCTTCTTAGAATAGGGCAAATTCTCCTGACCCTATATCCAAAGAGAGCTTGTAATTTAAATTATTTCTACCTCTAGTATAAAGTTCCAGATCCTAGAGCCCTTAGGGGGTTGCGGGTTCTAAAAATGTGTGGTTCATTGTTTTAGAGATATTTGTTTTGCATAATTCTTGCCCATTTTCTCGTTGGTTCTTGGTAGATTTTCCAGACCAACTTTGCTCCTAGTGCCTGATTTTGTAATTTTAAATTTTTTATACCTATCCCACCAATGTTGGTGGGTCTGCATAACTTATCCCACTTAAATAGTGTCATCTTTTTGTTCTTAGAGTTACCTTTCCAGAAGAAATTCCTCATCACTTTTTCCAATTTTCCACATGTGCTTTGAGTGAGGGGTAAACATGACAATTGGCATGTGGGGATGGATGATAGAACATAAATAATCATGGTTTTTTTCCCCGCGTTAGTTAGCCATTTGTTCTTCCTGTTGTTCTTTTTATTTTCCATTTTGTCCCCCATTGATTCCTAGAGTTTGTTAGTTTTTCTATCCTTATCCTAAGGTTTGGTAGATTTTATTTTTAACAGAGGTATTAGTATTGAGAAAGAGAATTTTAGATTTATCTGCATTCACCATTTGTCTCGAGGATTTCGTGTATAAAACTAGGATCTTGTTGTAATTTTTTGCTTCTGATTTCATAATTTTACCCAGAAGCACTGTGTCATCAACAAATTGTTGGTGCATTATGTTAGGGACCCTCTCAGTGACTTTGATTCGTGTTATTAACCCTTGTCAGTTTGCTTTAGTGAAAGATCTACCAAGGGCTTCTTCCATTATTATAAAGAGAAAAGGGGAAATACGGTCCCCCTTCCTTAGACCTCTAGATATCTCAAAGAAGCCCTTAGGTGAGCCATTGATTAGCAAGGAGAATTTTGGAGTAGACATACAATTAAAAATCATATGGATCCATTGTTTGGAGAATCCAAATGCATCGAGGCATTTACATAGGAATCTCCAATATACTTTATCATGTGCTTTTTGAATATCTAACTTTATAAGCATACTTGGCTCTTTATTTTGTTGGGTTGTATGGATAATTTATTGGACTATTATTATTCCATCTAATATGGACCTACCTGGTACCAATCTTGTTTGTTCTTTAGAGATGATTGTTGTTAGAAACTTTTTAAGTCTATTGGCGAGTGCTTTAGAAGTATTTTATAAATGGTGTTACACAATGCAATAGGTCTATAATCCCCTAATTCCTCTAACTTGGATTTTTATGGAATTAAGGCTAGAAAGGTATTATTAATTTCCTACAGTACCCTTCCAGATTTCCTGGTATTTTCAATGGCTTCATACAAATCATATCCTAGGAAATGCCAACATTTTTGGAAGAAGCCAGCTTGAAAACCATCTGGCTATTGGCAAGTGATTCATTCAAGAGTGTTATGGAATACTTGAGGGTTTTCATTTATGGAAACGCATCTAGTATGGATGGTCTCTTAGACTGAAATAGAGTTTTGAAGTTTTGGATTGCAAAATGACTAAGTACAGAAAGCAGAATCACAGAGTATAGCAGTACAATTTTTATCAATGAAGATAGTATATGATGGATGGAGACATATGAGCTTAGACGAAGCTATTTTGGGATATGTATGACCTTCTATTAAGGTCTCTTGGTTTTTAGTTTTGATCACAGTAAGATAAAGATAGTTGAAGACATGCAAAGATAGAGTAACAGTGATAGAGGGTAGATGAACAGTTGTGATGATTGAGGGAGTATAACGTGAAGTCCAAATGTGTTGGGTTGGATTTGGATTGTGGATTACCTATGTTTTGATTGTGTATGGTCGCCGACTTGGTAATTACTTTTTGTATAAGTATTAATTCTATTTTATGGTGTAATTGGAAGCCGACTAGGTATTGAAATAAGAAATATCTCTCTCTCTCTCTCTCTCTCTCTCTCTCTGTGTGTGTGTGTGTGTGTGTGTGTGTGTGTGTGTGTGTGAAGAGCTTTTGAGAAGTGAAGAGTGTGACAAGTGTGTATGATGGTATGTGGCGAATGAGATTATGTGGATGTGATGCATGGATGCATTGTGATGTCACAATCAGACATATCGTAATGTGGGCTACAACTAGAACTATCTAAGCATAGAAGATGCTTGTATTTCTCATTCTTGAGAAAGCATTGTAAAAGACTTATATTTCTGGTCCTATGAGTAGTGAGATCAGTATACCTTTTGTAGGGTTTTGCATTCCTCTAACAAGGAAATGTGGTAATCTAATATTTAGATCCTAACAGGGCTAGGTCTCCCAACATGGACATAATAATTTTAGTGCATATTTGTGGGTACCATCCCCACCGGGGTTTTCCCTTGGCCAGAGTTTCCTCGACAACAATTCAAGGTGTTATGAGTTATGTGTTGTGTGCTTATGTTATTTTTATTTTAGTATTTATTTGGTTAAGTTGGAAATTAATTGGTTCATGTTTAAAGTGTTGTAATACTTATTCACCCCCCTCTTAGTGTTTTTTAAACCTAATAATTGGTATCAGATCTTTTGGCCCTTGAAGAGAAAGCTTAGCAGCTTAAGGGAGATCAAGATGGATTCTGAAAGTTTTGCAGAAAACTTTGAAGCAGCACTTGAAGATCTTGATAAGGCTATAGCAGAGAATGGTGACTTGAAATTTAAATTGAGAAGAACAAAGGGATTCATCAAGAAACTGAAAGAACAACTTGAACTTTCCATAATTTAGATACAAGATCTTATGGATAAGATAAAAGAGGATTCAAATAATGATACTTTAGATCAGATAAAACAACTTGAACAAGAGAAATATAATTTGAAGCTTAATCATGAAACTACTTCCCTTCAAATGGCTAATGAGATTCAACAGGAAAAGGATGCTAGAAACAAAATTAAAGAAACCTTAAAAGATGCTAATATTCAGATAGGACAAATGAAGACTAAACTTGATCACTACAAGAACATGTATCTAGAATTAGAGAAATATAATTAGATCATAAAAGGTGAACTTATTGAGGCTAAAAAACATATCGAGAAACTTCACTTGAGCAATGACTTGATTGATGAGAAAAGAGATAGACAAAAACCTAAAGGAGACATGACTGGAGTTGGCTTCAATGAAGCTAAATTTTTAAAGACTCGGGAAGAAAAAATAGAAGTAAATACTGATGGAGAAAGACCTACTCGTGAAGAAACTAAAGACCATATCGAACCTTTTAGAGGTAGATGCTTTAGATGCAACAAGATTGGACACATGAAGAGAGACTACAGAATTAAAATTCCTTACAGATCTTTTGATGGCTATTGCAACAATTGTCATGCATATGGACATAAGAAAGTAGAATGCAGGAAACCTGATCAATCAAGAATCAAACAAGATTACATTAGGGAAGAAACAACAACTGACATCACATGTTACAAATGTAATAACTTTGGGCACATTTCAAAGTATTGTAAGTTGCAGGTTAATCAGAATAGACTACCTCCTACATGCTACAAATGTCACAATCCAAGACATATAATGAAGTTGTGCAGATATAATGGACCTGATAATAGAAGAGTACCACCACCTATGGTTATAAAGTAGAACATTGGTGATACTAGTAAGATTCTTGCAGAATATATGGATGAATTCAAGATTCATTTTAGAAAACCAGAAGATGATAATAGTGGTAAGGTATGGAAGGTAAAAGAAACAAGTGAGGTATTGGTTCAGGGAGAGTCAGTAGATTCTACTGAGCCTTCGCATGATACTAACATTGCTACATCAACCTAGATGGCCAAGCATGGCCTTAGGGGGAGCATTGGAAGAAAACATCATAAATCTATCCAACCCCTGATTATGAGGAGTAAGCTCTTGCGAGATTAGGGAGAGAATGTGTAGATGTTGAGGAGCATACATCTGTGATTGCATGGTTTTACAAACCTAAATGTCATGAACGCCAGATTGATAATCGATTGGATTATGTGCAGAGATGAATTTATTAGGAACTGTGTCATTTCTTTACATAGAGAAGTATAAGGTCAATCGAAAGAACTTGTTTATGCATCATTTGAAGAATAGAGCCTAAGGAGAATAGATTTTAGAGAAAAAGAAATAAAGAGGCAAGTACAATGAGCGTTTGATCGAAATAAAAATTCACATATCAGAAAATACAAGGTATTTAGATCTTCTTCAAAGCTTTGGTTATGGATACTCCGTTGATTTTTGATGTCACTGAAAGGCCTAAGTATAAGTTTAAGAAACACCCATAAAAATCAACTGAGGATGAGCTCAAATGTATGTTTTTGCAAACACCCTATGACAATCTACATCTCGAAGACATTAGGGCTTACATTCACTATAAGTATGAGTCTCTGGGAGATTATGAGATCTATAATGAGATGAAAGACATGATTGGAGAAGATGGTAAGATGAAAGATAAGTTTGCACATCTTGAGAACCTTAGTATCATGCGGATAACTAAACTTTACAAATTTGATGAAGAATAATGGATTAAGATCATTCTGAGTAGAGTGCACGGTCAGTTTATTTGTCTTAGAGATCAGCCTTTGAAGATTTGTAGTGATCTAATGCATGGTATAATAGGATTGATAATTCTAGAGTCATTCTTGTTGCAGAGAAGAACACAAAGAAAATGGTGGAAACCCTAACGCAGTCAAAATGGGATAAGAGAGAGATGACAGTTAATGACATATTTTAGCAGGATGTCAGATTTCAATGATTCTAGGATATAAACTTCATTATAGAAGCCGACCTAACTCATTATCAGCAGGTGTAATTTTGATGGCTTATAAAATGGTTAAGAAAAATGTTAAGTATAACCTATGTAGAGTACTTGCACAGCAGTTCTTGGAAAATGTGAGTCAAATCAAGAAAGTGTTGGAAAGTGACAATGCAAGCAATTATTATTTGGTCATTGTTGTCAAACCTTGACTGGTGAGACTATTGTTATCTTTTTGAGTACCATTCTACTGATGATGAAGAATATTTAACAAGAAGACCAAGTGAATGGTTGAGTTAAGGCAATTCAAAGGGTACTTGATCAGTTGGCACTCTAGCAAAGTAATTAGTTGTTTATCATTCAAAGACAGTTTTTCTGGTTGTTCTGTACCGAGCAAGTTTGGCTTGTGTCGAGCAAAGTTGCTTCTGACAAGCAAAGTTTCTTATGACAAGAAAAGTTACTTACGCCGAGTAAAGTTTCTTATGTCGAGGGAAGTTTCTTATGATGAGAAAAAGTTGTTCAATGCCGAGCACCATTGAAATTGCCAAGTGAAAACAGTGATGTTGGCCAACGTACAGAAATTGGATTAATGATGAGATTTGAGATCGCTGGCCGACTTAGCTAATTTTATTGGGATATGTAATGTTAATTAAAGATTGATCCATGTCATTTAATGTATGGGTAACCATAATTAATGCATGGTTTCAAGATTTAATTAGAGACTACTTTGGAGAAGTAAATGTAATGCAAAGATGGAATGATCCGTTGGATCTTACCTAACCTAAGATCTACGATCTTGTTTAAGCGGCAAAAGATTTATCTGACCTAGACAAAGAGGTATATGATAACCTAAAGGGGTTATTCATTTAGTTTGCTGATGTGTGTTGTTGAATGTGAAGTATGCAAAAGAGTTGCATAGTTGATTTATTGTTTAGCATGATCTAGCAGAGAAGGCTGAATACAGAAGCAGAGAGTTGCATGTGTGATTTCTTGATGGATTTCCAAGTAGATCAGAAGGTTGAAATGACAATGTAGGATATCCAATGAGTTAACATCAGAGTTGTAATTGGATCTGAATTTGCAAAGTAAGTTGTATATATTAGATCACAACTGCTGATTACTTTCTAACCATTGTATAAGTTAAATCTTTTAACAAGGTTGACTTAACAGTCATTTGTATAAATCCTCTAACAAGGTGACATTCAGGTGGAATGTTCTAAGTCCTCTAACAAGGCCACTCCTGACAGGGTCATTAAATCATTTAACCAGGTCACACCTAGCAGTGTGTTATTGTAACCTTTAACAGGGTTGGCTCCTCACAGGGCATCACTTCAGAAGAGTGAAAACTTGGTAGCATGTTACTGGTGAGTTTTCCCATATTGGGTTTCCATATTAAATACTTGGGTCAACTTGTGTGAATGCTTATGGTTTGTTTTACTGTTATGTTTCTACAAGCTAATTTCAATAGACAGTAAACTACATGATTAAAGTTGTTGACATATGCTACTACTGCCGAGTAGCTATGAAATACAGAAACATTTTATTTGCTACATCTAGACCTGAGGATAACTGATTCACCCCTCCCCTCACAGTTATTCTAAATTCATTCTAAAAATTGGTATCAGAGCTTTGGTCTCCTGAAAACAGTTTGAAGGTACTTGGAGCGAAAAGATCAAGATGTATAAGAAGGAGGTTCCTAAGCTGAACAAAGATAACTTCCCTACATAGAAAAGTTTGATGAAACTGTATTTGGCTGGTATTGGAGATTATGCCAAGCGACTTATTGAAAATACCTATGTACCACCTACTACTCCTCTCACAGTTGCACAACTAAAAGAAAAGTAAGAGCACAATCAAGCAATGTTAGAGATCGCCTCCTCATTGAGCTATTTAGAGTTTGATGACATAAAGAGTTGCACAAATGCAAAGAAGATGTGGGAAAAACTTGCAACTGTCTATGGTGGAGACACAAATGTGCTGAGAGCTAAATCAAAAAGTCTAAGAGGTAAGTTTGATGAGATGACAATGCAAGAAGGTGAAAATGTTATTCAGTACTATGGTAGAGTAAAAGAAGTTGTAAATACCATTAGAGGGGCTAATGGAACAATTGATGAGAACACCATTATGAGAAAGATACTAAGAACTTTACTTCTTGTATATATGCTATTAGAGTTTCTACAATTCAAGAATTGAGATGTACTCTTAACAATAATTTGAATCTGGAAAATCTGATAGGCAGACTCACTGCATTTGAAATGTCAAATTATGATAACTATAATCCACGAGGGATTGATTCTGCTTTTAGATCACAGCTAGCTCTCAATAAATCTAAGAAAGGAAAGAAACATGTGGACAGTGACAGTGACACTTATGATGATGATCTTGAAGAACTTGAAGCACTTATGGCAAAAAGGTTTTCCAAAGGAAAAGGAAAATACAAAGGTAAACTTCCTATTATTTGTTTTTCATGCAATAAAGTTGGTCATATAGCTGCTAGATGTCCTGAAAAAAATGAAATGAAAGAAGGGACAACAAATACAGAGAATACAAAGACAGAAAGGATGACCGCAACTTCAGGGAATACAAGGACTACAAAGACAAAGGTAAGAAATCTTGCTATATTGCTGAAGAAACTTCTGACAATGACACTGATAATTTTGATGACAATGATATAGAAGTTGTTTATGTTGCAATGAAAGAAGACTCTGATGATGATGAGAAAACTGCACTAATCTCTTATATGAGCAAGAGTGATCATTGACAGTGGTTTTTCCCATCATATAACTGGTGACAAAGATAAGTTTGAAACCCTAAACCAATGCAAAGGAGGATATGTAAAATTTGGTAATGATGCACCATGTTGTATCAAAGGTAAAGGATTGTTTAACCTGACTGACAAAATCAGATGTGATGATGTGTATTGGGTTGATGATCTTAAATACAATTTGCTGAGTGTTGCACAGTTGAACACTTCTAGTAACAAAGTTGAATTCCATCACAAAAAAGTAAAGATCTATGATTCTACTAGAGAATTAGTTGGAAGTGGGGATCAGACTAAAGGTAACTTATTTTATTTGGATTTATCTGAAGAAACATGTTTGTTTGCATGGAACAATGATGTTTGGTTATGGCATAAGAGGTTGTGTCATGTGAACTTTGACAACTTGGTAAGCATAAGTAAATTGAAAAAGGTTAGAGGGCTACCTAAGTTAAAGAAACCTGAGAATGCTATGTGTAAACAATGTCAACTAGGAAAGATGACTAAGTCTAGTTTCAAAAGTAAAACATACATATCAGAGGAAATTTTGGAATTAGTCCATACTGATCTCTGTGGTCCCATTGGAGAAAGAAGATACTGTGGTGCTAGATACTTTATTATGTTTGTTGATGATTATTCAAGGATGATGATTGTAGTGTTTCTCAAGGAAAAATCTGATGCATTCCAGTTATTTAAATGGTACTTAGCTAAAGTTGAAAAGGAAACAGGCAAAAGTTTGAAATGCTTAAGATCTGACAGAGGTAGAGAGTTTATTTCTAATGACTTTAACAGGTTCTACAATGACCAAGGCATAAAGAGACAGATGTCCGCACCCAGGACTCCTCCACAAAATGGTATTGCTGAACGAAGGAACAGATCTATCATGGAATGTGCAAGAACACTAATGATGGAGAAAAATGTTGCATGAGAATATTGGAAAGAAGCTGTAAGTACTACAGTCTATACACTGAATAGAGTTCAAGTCAAGAAAGGTACAAATGCTACACCTTATGAACTTTGGTATGGTTATGCACCTAATGTAAAGTATTTTAAAGTATTTGGAAGCAAATTTTTTATACTGAAGGACAACAGAAATGGAAAACTAGATGCTAAAGGTGAAGAAGGCATATTCCTTGGATATTCAACGAAAAGCAAAGCATACAAATGTTTGAATTCTAATACTAACAAAATTGTTGAAAGTGCAAATGTAAGAATTGATGAGTTTGCAGAAAGAAATGAAGCTAAAAGTACACAAGAGCCTAAAA
>MU225665.1:69905-93842 GCA_018584345.1 Thuja plicata | reverse complement strand
GACTTAGTTAATTTTATTGGGATATGTAATGTTAATTAAAGATTGATCCACGTCATTTAATGTACGGGTAACCATAATTAATGCATGGTTTCAAGATTTAATTAGAGACTACTTTGGAGAAGTAAATGTAATGCAAAGATGGAATGATCTGTTGGATCTGACCTAACCTAATATCTACGATCTTGTTTAAGCAGTAAAAGATTTATCTGACCTAGACAAAGAGGTATATGATAACCTAAAGGGGTTATTCATTTAGTATGTTGATGTGTGTTGCTGAATGTGAAGTATGCAAAAGAGTTGCATAGTTGATTTACTGTTTAGCATGATCTAGCAGAGAAGGCTGAATACAGAAGCAGAGAGTTGCATGTGTGATTGCTTGATGGATTTCCAAGCAGATCAGAAGGTTGAAATGACAATGTAGGCTATCCAGTGAGTTAACATCAGAGCTGTAATTGGATTTAAATTTGCAAAGTAAGTTGTATGTATCAAATCACAACTGCTAATTACTTTCTAACCATTGTATCAGTTAAATCCTTTAACAAGGTTGACCTAACAGTCATTTGTATAAATCCTCTAACAAGGTGACATTCAGCTGGAATGTTCTAAGTCCTCTAACAAGGCCACTTCTGACAGGGTGATTAAATCCTTTAACCAGGTCACACCTAGCAGTGTGTTATTGTAACCTTTAACAGGGTTGGCTCCTCACAGGGCATCACTTCAGAAGATTGAAAAATTGGTAGCATGTTACTGGTGGTTTTTTCCATATTGGGTTTCCATGTTAAATACTTGTGTCAACTTGTGTGAATGCTTATGGTTTCTTTTACTGTTATGTTTCTACAAGCTAATTTCAATGGACAGTAAACTGCATGATTAAAGTTGTTGACATATGATACTGCTGCCGAGTAGATCTGAAATACAAAAAGTTTTTATTTGCTACATCTAGACCTGAGGATAACTGATTCACCCCTCCCCTCTCAGTTATTCTAAATTCATTCTAACAGAAAGTTAGGACTAAGGCATTCAGATTTGGATCTTTAATGGTACACATGTATATTTATATTGTGCATAAATTTCCTGGTATGCACCCTAGAGCTTGGAAGGACAATGAACCCACTGGAATAAAGATCACACAGAGTTACAAAAGACAGAATAGCACATGGGTTGATGGTGAGCTATTTGTGATGATCAAAATCTTGCAAAGACAGATGAAGGTAAGAGAGAGGATTCATGAAGCATTGGTAGAGAAGTACAAAGATTCAATCTGTTTCATGGTTGAAACTGGTTATGTTTTCTTTGAGGTAGTACAACCTAGGAAGAAGTGGTGTTATCCTTTGGGATATGAATTCAGTTCTGAGGTCTTGACTATGCAAGTTGAACACATTCTATCCTCTGAGATTGATCAATCTGAAGAAAGATGGGGAACCTATGAAGATAAATCAACAAAGATAAGGGAAGAACAGACTGGAGGTGTAAGGAAGAGGAAAGTAGAAAACTTGATAGATGATCTAGTAGCCAAGGCTGGACATATAACAAAAGAGGAGATGAAAGAGGTAACAAGGAAGATGATAGAAAGAGATTCTAGGTCGGAAAGCACTGCTCTTGCAGCCCTTCCACCCCCAGAAGTTGAGAAGGTAATCAGTCCACCCTCTATTGTGATTGATATATTCGAGACTACACCTACACCACCAAAGCGAACATCACAGATAGAGAAACCTATGGAATTTCCTAGAAGTAACACAAGGTCCACTAAACAGGACTCTCCACCTAAGAAATAGAGGACAGAAGTTGAAGAGAGAAGAGAAGGGAGAAGAGAAGAAAGGAGAAAAGAAGAAAGTAGAAGAGAAGAAGGTAGAAGAGAAGAAAGGAGAAGAAAAGAAAGTAGAAGAGAAGAGCACTACGGTGAAACAACTTTGAAAACCTGACATGAAAATACTGGAGAAGAGAATAGTTTAGCAGGGAAAGCTGATCTCTTTGATCGGATACTATGAGGTATGATACATCAGATAAACTTTTGATTGAAGACATGGTAATAAATCATTTGCTTGATTTTAAGAAGAACTTTTTAGAAGTTGAAGGCAATATACCTGAAGAACCTTATGAGAAATTGGAAATAAGGAAACAGCTAGCATAGATAGAAGATGAAGCAATCAGAGTACAAGTTGTTGAGAATATGTTACCTGTTGTTTCAGTTAAGGAAATGGAAAAGATATTAAAATGTTTGAAACCTTTACTAAGAACTAAGTCAAGATTAGTAAAGAAAATGGAAGAGAAGGATGGACAGAAAGTGAGCGAAGTTGAAACAGTGAAGGAAATAGTAATTAAAGTTGAAGAGAAACAGGAAACTCATGCATTTGTTTCTTCATCTTTATTGTTGGCAAGTGGAGATAAGACTCTGAACACTAATGTTGAGAGTATGGATGAAGATGAGTTGATGAAGCTATCCTTCATCGCAATTACTAAAGTGAAGGAGAGATCTTAGCAGAAAGGTGAGAAGAAGTCAAGGGTAATGGAAAGAGGAGTTGATAGTCTCAACAAACTCCTACCTATACCTTTTTCTCTACAATCAAAGGAAAGTGTAGAGAACTTGAACAAAGTACTGGATGACTTTGATAGTCATTATGAGTCCTTGGAGAAGATCATTGAAGAGAAAGTAGAGAAGAAGTATCTTGTGAAGAAGCTGGAGAAATATGCAATTCTATCTCATGGGACTTGAGCATATTGAACAAAACCATATCTGAGGCAAGAAGTTGTGTATCGCATGGAAGGAAGTTATATAGTTATTGTATAAATCCTGATAGACATCTGAAGAACATTGAGGAGATAATAGTAAAGGACAAACTAACTTTGGACAAGATGATGGACATTTGTGAGACCTCTTCACACTCTATATTGGAGTTAGATAGAGAAGTGTCTAGGATATTGGACAAACTGAGTGTCTTGGATATACAAAAAGGGAGAGTTATGGGAAGACTTGGTATGTTGAAGAGTTTAATCACTCCTAAGTTATCAATTCTTGAGACACATCTTTCTGACATGGAGAAGACAGCGCAAGCCCTTACAGAACATATGCCTACTAAGCTAAAGGTAGCAGACACCTCTCTGTTTGCACTGAATGGGTTGATTCATGTGAGTTAGATATTGGTGAAGACTTGGTCAGAGGAAGTGAAGATCTTGGAGAGCTCATTCCAAGATGTATTAAAGATGGTATAATTTTTGGTAAGAATTGGCACAATTTTTTCATGTACTCTACATTTTTGTATACCTTTTCCATTGATGTCAAAGGGGCCAAAGAGAAGAAAAACGTATAGAGTAGATATATAAAAGAGATAAAGAATGTTGTGTATATCTTTTTGGTATTGACACTTAGTCATTTTTCACTAAGTGTTGTCATCAATGCCAAAGGGAGAGATTGTTGGCAAGTGATTCATTCAGGATTGTTATAGAACACTTGAGGGTTTTCATTTATAGAAACACATCTGGTATGGATGATTTCTTAGAGTGAAATACAATTTTGGAGTTTGGCATTGGAAAATGACTAAGTACAGAAAGCAGAATCACAAAGTTTAGCAGTACAGTTTTTATCAGCGAAGATAATATCTGATGGATGGAGACATGTGAGCTTAGACAAAGCTATTTTGGGATATGTATGACCTTCTGTTAAAGTCGCTTGATTTTTGGTGTTGATCGTAGTAAGATACAAATAGTTGAAGACATGCGAAGAAAGAGTAACAATGGTACAAGGCAGATGAATAGTCGTGATGATTGAGGGAGTATAACGTGAAGTCCAAAAGTGCTAGGCTAGATTTGGATTGTGGATTACCTATGTTTTGATAGTGTATGGTCATCGAATTGGTAATTTTTGTTTGTATAAGTATTAATTCTATTTTATGATGTAATTGGAAACCAACTGGGTAATGAAATTTTATATATATATATGAAGAGCTTTTGAGAAGCAAAGAGTGTGACAAGTGTGTATGATGGTATATGGCGAATGAGATTATGTGGATGTGATGCATGGATGCATTGTAATGTCAGAATCAGATAGATGGCAATGTGAGCTACAACTGGAACTACCTAAGCATAACAAATGCTTGTATTGTTCATTCTTGAGAAAGCATTGTAACAGACTTAAATTTCTGATTGTATGAGCAGTAAGCTCAGTATACCTTTAAACAAAGTTTTGTATTCCTCTAACAAGGAAATGTGCTAATGTAATATTTAGCTCCTAACAGGGCTAGGTCTCCTAACATGGACACAATACTTTTAGTGCATATTTGTGGGTACCATCCCCACCGGGGTTTTCCCTTGGACAGGGTTTCCTTGACAACAATTCATAGTGTTATGAGTTATGTGTTGTGTGTTTATGTTCTTTTCATTTCAATATTTATTTGGTTAAGTTGGAAATTAATTGGTTCATGTTTAAAGTGTTGTAATATTGATTCACCCCCCTCTTAGTATTACTTAATCCTAACACTGGCCTGAGGGCTTTATCTGGATGTAGTTTGAATAGTGATGTTTTAACTTCCTTTACCGAGAATGAATTATTTAGGAATTTATTATCTTCAGCGGATATTAATTTGGGAATATTGTTTAGTAGATATTGTTGAGCAGTTAGGTCCGAAAATTCATAATTATTCAAAATATTTGGATAGAAGTTTACAAATTCTTTGGCTATAATTTGGGGGTTATCAATGGTCTATCCTCTACTATTCTTAATGCTTAGAATCCTATTGACACTTCTTCTAAATTTTGGACTGTTGTGGAAGAATTTCGTGTTCTTGTCACCCTTAGATAGCCATGTCTCTCTAGATTTTTGTTTCCAGAAAATTTCTTCTTTGGATAAAAGTTCTTCATATTGTTACATAAAAGTTCTTTTTCTTCCAAGTATTTATTGTTATCATTCCTTCTTTAATAATTTCCTCATTTAGTTCCTTAATCTTATTTTCTACTTCTATTTTTTCAGTGAAAATATTTTTAAAGTGTAATTTATTCCATTCGAGTAGTTTATTTTATAAGTTTTTCATTTTGGATATGAAGCAGAACATTTTTTAGCCCTTATATTTCCCTTCTGTTGACCAATTTTTTTCCAGCCCTAGAAATTTCTTGTCCAGATACCACATATTTTTTAATATGAATGGGTTCCTTCCGAGTCTACTTTCTTCCCACAACTCTAATCTTACCGAGAAGTGGTGTGATCCAAAATTAGCGAGGATAGAAGCATAAAGATTGCTATTGAGATTGCTCAAGTCACCAAGAAAGATAAATCTGTCCAATCTTTCAGAAATGTTGCAATAGTTTGTTCTTCTGTTATTCCATGTATATGTTAGCAATGTCAAATTTTCTGAAGTCTTGCTCATGTTTTTCATGGTTTTAGGGCCCTATCTTTTGTTGGTTCTTAAGCCCTTGGTCTTAAACCCTAAATCCCTTTGGCATGTTATAAAATGTCGTTACCTTTTTTTGTCACTTAAGTCGCTTTTAGCCCATGGATTTAAGTTTTCGTCGAGCAGGGCCACCTCTTTAATATTTCTTAAGTCCTAGTGGGATGTGTTAATTATTTCCTAATTTTAAATCCTCATAATGTTTCTCACTTTTTAGCTGTCGAGCAGGTCTAGATCAATCCAACGGCGGGCGTGATTCCTTAATCATGAGATGCAGTTAATATAACCATTAAGACATTGTGTCATGTTGACGCGTGTCTATTTTTAGATCATAGGGCCCGTCAGCGGTGAGTTAAAGATAAGAAAAATCCACTTTAATCTAACGAATGGCACATTTCCTCAATCAAGAGATGCACAATGTTTTATCATTGTGGCTTCATGACTTTGCAACATGTAGAAAGTGGTCGGGCTAAAGGACGTAAGCATAGATCAATTTTGTTTTGATCAAACGGTTTGCGCTCTCCCGTGGAAGAAAGATATAGGAAAGATATTCATCGAGGCATTGCGCCTATGTGACAAGTGTCTATCTTGTGATCAAAGGAACCATGGGTCTTTTTTCCCACATTGGCGGTGCTAAGGAAGAACCTAATGTTTTTATAGTTGATCTTGAAATGGTTAGGTGTCGAAAGGCATGCAACTTTTTGGCCAGCGATTTGAGGATGGCGGTTAGTGGCAAGCACCTGTAGACAAGAAGATAATTTTGTGGGCCCACACCCAGGTGACATGGTCGACAGGTGACAAGTATCAACAAGGTGCTATGCCATGATCTGATTCACGACAAGTCCAGCCGGATCATGCAATCGCGCCTAGCTGACATGTGGTAGACTAACAGGTGGCATGACCAAGTAGGATAGTGAGGTGGCAGAGGTCCCAGCAAATCAAGTGATGTCAGGTGGCACAAGTGGCAAGATAAATGGTAGGACTAACGGCCAGGAGAGTTCCACATGGAGCGAATTAGAGGGTGACACATGGCAGAAAGCACCTAGCCAACAGTAGGATAAGGGTTGATCAAATGTGATAAGATCTGAAGGTGGTCGTGATCCTATGAAGCCAAAGATGCACAAAGTTTATCCATAAAGGCATTGCGCCAGTGTAATGTGTGTCATATGGCAGGCCACTATGAAGCCAAAGGAACGTAAAGGATAGTTAGATTAAGTTTAATCTCATGGATGACGTGATACCGCTATGCAAAGATGACAGTTAGATACTCATTGCGAGTTCACGCCTGATTTCCATGTATCACAGAATGGGTCCTGCCCAGAGTCAGAGGTAATTTAAAGATGTGTTAGATCATTTCTAATAGAACGGTGTGCGCAATACCTTGATTGAAAGATGCATGAAGATTAGTCACCGCAGAATCATGCCTTGGTGCCACATGGTTTCCAGATATCGTGGGTCCAGAGGTAAAGGATGGTCAGATTAAAGAGGATCCGACGATTGGCATGATTCCGCTATCCGGAGTTGCACGATGGATATCCTTTGTGGGTTCATGCCTGAGTGACGCATGTCTAGGAAGGTCAACACAGGTAAAAGTAAGAATAAATAATTTCAAAGGCCAATAATATTTTTCCGCGTGGAGGTCTGGGAGTCGTCGATTGAGCTTAGTTATGATTCATTTGCTCAGATCACGAGTATCTTAATAAGAGATTGACATATATGTTTTAAAGTTACAAAGGGGTTTAAATCTCAGTCGTTGATGTCATTTTCTACGCCTGAGCTGACCGTTGCAACCGACATTTAAATTTTTAAATCCTTTCCTAAGGGTTTGAAGCGGTGGACTGTCTTTTGCTGCAGGCGAGTAGATAGAAAAATCAGATTTTTTGGGTTGTATTTATGCAGCAGTAGGGTGTTGTTTGGATGGAATTTTGATTACTCATAGTGCATTAATATTGAGAGGTGATAGTTGGGGTTTCTAGTGAAGATTTACATATCTTTCGTAACCCTAGGTCGGCTCTTTGTCTCTTCTACCTTAATGATGGGCATTGTTCTATAACATCCCGATGTGGTTGGTGGTTAAAAGTCAGTTTGTACACAGGATGGAGTGTAGAAAGGTTTGACTTGATGAAGGTAGGATAGTTTGGTCATTGTGTAGATCAAATCAAATCTTTTTGTTGATCTTTTGGAGAAAGATCAGTTGGTGAAAGGAAGGATTGCAGTAAATCGGATTGCATAGAAGGACATGTGTCAGATAGATATTATTTATAGAGTTTCCTTCTTCTATAAATCCCTTTCTTTTCTCTATTTCAAGGGTTCCAATCCTTTTTGGTTCTGAGGGATATAGCAGATTGTATTAGACTATATCTAGATAGAATAGAAAGTTTATAGATCTTTTGCATTTTATTGAAGTGGCGTGTATTTTGAAATAGATTGATACAGAAGCAAAATTCATCATACTTAATATAAGCTTTCTCATATTCAAGTCTCTCCTTGGTGCCTATCTCTTGAGTTTTGGATCTTATGATTCACTGCATAGAGTTTATCTATGTATATGTTGTTATTCCTCAGTTTTGATCAAGGATCAAATTAAATCTTTCTTTGGATATGACATAGGTTCATTTGGTTTGTCTACATAAGGATCTTAAAAGTAGTGGTTGGTCTGAGATTATTTGTGTTTATGGCTTTGACTCCTTGACAATAGTTGGTTTCTGTATTCTACTCCTAAACTAGAAATATTGCCCAATGGATAAAGCACTGATCAGAAATTAGTGTGTTCTTTGTTGACACATGTCTGGATGGTTTGGCTATATTCTGTAAAGTTAAATCAAAACCATTTCCAAGTTCTTTCATGTTTTTTGGTTGATTGGCTGTGAGTCATTCATGGTAATAGAGAGTCAACGAATGTGTGATTAACAAATAGTACTTTCTTACCATTATCTATTGTTAAAATCTAGAGTAAGTTGTAAGGCATTGAATATCTATATGGATTAGGTGTACACGCCTTGGTTTTATAGAGCTAGAAGTGCAGAGGGCAGTCTTGTCTCTATAGTTGGTCCAGTTACCTTAAAGATCTTCCCATATTTGGAGGTAACCACTTTTAAAATCAATCTCAAGGTATATTGGTAGCTTTCAAAGCATAAACGTTTTAAAACACCAACAATATATATGTCAATATTAGTTTTAATGTCCATGATACTGTTTTTGTTTATCCATTACCATAAGTATTTTAACGACTTTGTCTCTTTATGGCTACCACCAAGTTTCTCAGTAGTGTCCGTGTGATCACATTAAAGTCTCCCCCAATGTGTAGTTTCTTTCCTTATTCATATTGCAGAAAACTTCAATTTCTTTCCACGATTTTTTTTCCATTAGGGTAGTTTGGTCCATATATGTTGATTAGGGAGAAATTTAAAGGGCTCTTTGTGCTTCTAACCATTCCACCCATCCAATTGGGTCTTTTGATAGAAATATCAATACCCACTTTTCTGGGGTCCCATAATGTTGCTAGACCTCCAGAGGCACCATCTACATCAATGCTTTCTATTTTCCATAAACCTAATTTCCTGGAGAATTTTCCTATTTCTTCTTTGTTAAGTTTAGTTTCTTGGATAATAATCATCTCTAATTCTAGTAAATTTAGATTTCGCGTTATCAAGCATTGTTTGTTAGGGGCGTTTAAGCCCCTAACTCTCCATGATGTGAGCTTCATTGCCCCTTGGGAAGGAACTTCCCCTTCCCTACCTGAAATATAATAGTCAGTTTGGACTAGTTTTCAACATCCCCGTCCTTAGTCCTTAATTTTGTAAGAGATTTCCTTCCCCTTTTTTTATGTACTTTTCCACAGATGGGGCTAACAATACCATCCAGAGTTGTTGCTAGTCCCAATTTTCCTGAATTGATACATGTCATTTCTTTCATTTAGCTATATGTTTGATCCACTTCATGTAAGTTACCTTCCTCTTGTAATTCTCTAATTATCTCATTATAGACAGTTTGGGAAAAATCTCTCTTGGGATGTTTGATTCTATAAGGTCATTTCTTTCAGTGCTTTGGTTCCCGTGCTGAATATTTTCCAGCAATATCTCAACATTCTTGCTCATATTTATATTATCATTCCTGGGATGAATGTATTCTTCCAAGAGTTCAAAAAAATATTCCCCATTCACATTTTCTATATCTTCTATGTCTAGGTTTTGGCCGATTTCCATATTTTTGTATATCACCTCAAGTTCTGGAGGGATCTTGTTTGGTGAGGGGGTAGTATTTTGTGTAGTTGATGCAACAATCGTATTTACCATGGGACTAATTTCAGTGGGTGCCAAATAGTCAAATTGGGGAGGTACTATGATTGCTTGATTATTATTATTATTATTATCATTTCTATCATTCATATTTTTGGTCACCATAGTTTGCCCCCATTCTTACAGTTTATACCATTTGATTAGTTGTTCTCTGACTTCTTCTTGAATCACCATTATTTCTCCTATAAGTTCACCTACTGAAATTGTGTTTGCTTCCATCTTCTTAATCAATGCTTCTTGGGCTTGGATACTATTTGTGTTTTTGTCTCAATATTGGAAGCAATGTTATTATTTTCCATATTCTTGGTGAGATACATTCCCTCAATAGCAATTTCACATGTGTCTGAATCTAATAGAGATGGGAGAGGAATATTGTCTAGTGATGTGGAATTCATATTGTCGGTCATTTCTTCTATCTCTCCTTCCTCTATATTTAGATCTATTAGTGGCTTGAGTATCATCTATGTTTGGTTATTTATTGCAGAAAGATTAGCAATATTTCCCTTTTCGATTGTACTGTCTTGGTTATTCTCATTGCTGGGTTTCGGAGTTTGCAAAGCCTAAATATCTTCCTTTTGTGCCCCCACAAAAATTTGAGAGATAGTGAATCCTCAATTTTCTGTGTTGAACTCTATGGAGATTTTGTTGTTAGTTGTATTGCTAATATCTAATGATTTGTTATTCATTTGTACATCTGGGTATTTGGATTTAAAAACAACATTGTTTTGAATAGTGCTCTCATAGGGTTCAGGGTTGAGCAAATATATAGATTTGTTGGTGATTATCTTAATTGGTGATAATGTTGAATCTACCGAGGAGTTTACCAAAATTTTAAAATTTGAGGATAATAAAATTCTCTTCTAGACCCACAAATCCGCCTATGGCATCCCCAATTCTTGTCAAGATGGCACAATGAAGGAGTTCTACCAGAAATTACCCAATCGTAAAATTGTATTCTAAAACCTTTGTAAAAACATGGTGTGTTGTGCAGAAATTTATGTTTTAAAGATAAATTTTTACAATCAATAAATAAAAACCCATTGTCTAATGAAGTGATACTTACTTGTCCTTTGTAGGATTCTTTGAACCATTTGGTGATACTAAACCCAGAGATGTCATGATTGTCCCATTTGGCATATACACCATATTTTCTGAAATGATTCCATAGACCTTCAGAATAGGTATTGCTTATAATCATAGCTTTTGTCTTTGTCGCGGAAGGGCAGGGTTGTTCTCCAGGAATAGGGTTACCAACTAGCTTAGGGTTTCTCTTAGGGAATGGATTCAAGGGCATGGAGAGGGGTTGATGTGTCATGGAGATGGGCTTAAGATTATCCTTTTTCAAGTGTTTGGCATTGGGTTTCGGGAGTGGTCTTCCTTCATTAGGCGATGGCTTGGTGCAGGAAGGGGTTTTCCTAATGGGAATATGTTGGCCCCAGAAGCAAAGTGGGGTAGCTTACTGGTAATGGGGATAGCCCAAATCCCAGTTTGATTTCTCTGTTCATCCATCTTGGTAGGAACCCATCGAGCTCTCAGGTCTTTGTGATTCCACGTCACTTGCCATTTGGGATCCAGTGAGTTAACTTTACCTGAGATACCATAACTAGGGGACCGTGGATCTCCATCACACCCATTAGCTTTAATGGCAGATATAACTACATTATTCCTCTCTTTTTTCTAGGTGGTGGGAATATTGGCGTCCTAACCTGATCTAGGGTAGCGAAACCCTAGGTAAAATATGTCAATCATTCAAACACTCTCCATTGCCAATTGAATTTAGGACAAAGAAGCAGTTGTTAATAGGAAGAGTGTCATGCTTCATAGGGTTTCCATACTTCATTTTGCAGAAGGAGAATTGATTTTGTACTTTCTCTAACTGCACCATATGTAGAGCCATTTCTTTTGTCAATTTCCCCCTCATAATTAAATAAATAATATTTATTTAATTAAACTAATTGTTCCATATATAAATAAATAAGTAATTATTTATTTACATATCCCCACATGTGCAAATAAATACATTGTTTTATTTATTTAATCATATTTATCTTTCCAATTATGAGTTTCAGTTAAATCCATAACTCTCTCTCTCCTAACTAATCAGTCAAATCAATTATCTATTTAATCTATCTAATCTTCTACTCCACCTCATCAGTTAAATTCCTCAATCAAATTAGTCAACTTTTCAATCTATCCTCTTAACAGGCAATCAATTGAGTTCAACTCCCAATCACATGCAATCAACCCACCAATCATGAAATCTTGATTGGAACCCTAAAAATCTTATAAATAGAGAGTTTGATTCTCTTAATTTGTTAACCTCAATTGTTTTGATTTCTTATGTTGGCACATCGGGCACTCTTTTCTGAGAGCCCACATTGCATAGAGAAGGAGAACAACAAAGAAGAATTACTAGTTTGCATGTTCATTTGTTTTGAAAATGATTTCATATAATTGATCGTTCATGCTTTTTGTTTATTTTACTTCCTCTTTTGGTATTAGGGTACTAACTGATATTAACGATCTTGTGGTTGAGATCTTATTGCTATTTCAGGTTTTCTACAAATACTTATTACTCTTATTACAATGACATGTACAAAGTCATGGCTAAATCAAGTAAGGTTAGGTCCCATGGAAGAAGGCTTCCTGAAAAATAGAGTTGAAGTTGCATGCTACTTTTTAGGAATATTTTAAAGGTCGTGGTCCCATGAATTTTGTAGACTAATCTAGCTTAAAAGTTTAAACAAGGACATTTAAGAAAATCAGTGGCCTCATTAACACAATACCTTTGTCTTACATACTTTGTGCATTAAAAAAATAATAATTAAAAAATCCATCTAATATTTTTCAAGAAAATTCTAAAATTAAATGTTCAACAAGTTGCAAAAAGCATTCCTAAGCTAGTGGTTCAATTTCTAGCCCCACCCATTTTTCACCTCCTTAAATATGTAAGCAAAAAAAAGTAGCTCATATTTTAAATGAGAAGATTCCAAATAATTTTGTAGTCAAACAAAATTTTGTTCATGGAATCACCCTCTTTCTTAAAAATTAGTTTAAGGTGCTTCATACTAACCCCATGTCCCCATGCAAATGTTTAAGTGCAATTACTACTTAAATTTAAACAATTAGAATGTTCTCGTATCATTTTGGGAAAATAATAAATTAGAATATATCCCTACTTTAGTAAAGACACTATTTAAAAAAAATTTAAAATGACATACCTCTACATTGTTTTTCTCTTTTCTATTTCTCCTTCAAAAAAAAATTATTAGAATTTTATTTAAATATTCTATTTATGATGTCTCTTTTAAAAAAAAATAATGATAATCCACTCCACAAATTGCTCCTATTCTATTTATGATGTCTACTTTAAAAAAAAAAATAATGATAATCCACTCCATAAATTGCTCCTAAAAATGTTGAGCAGGGACTACTAGAAAAATACTAAACAGCAATCATGGAGACCTGACCTTCATTCTTTTTACATTTAATTTGTGTGCAACCCGTGTTTGTGGAGGAAGGGGCAAGGTTGACAGGCTTTGTAGGTTTATGTGGAAATTAGAAAATGGCGTAGGAAATCAGTTTGCTTACTAAAATTGATCAGATTTCAATTAACAGTAGCGGACGGGTTCTGCTTGTTTGAGAAGAAATAAATATATATGATGGAAGCAGCAGAGTGGTGACATTGATGACATTGGATGACATTGATCCATAACAAAGGAACATGGAATCAAGATATATAGGTTTGTCATCGGCTTTCTTATTGCCTTTCGAGTGCACCTATTATGTTGGTCTTGGTAAAAGAAATTTCTGACCTAATTTATCTGTTATTGCAATTTCCGCTTCAGATCCGAGCGTAGAATGATATAAGTGAAGTTTGAATTTTTTTTGTAAATGATACAGGGGAGTTCCTTATAGAGTTCACTTCGAGATGATATAAGATATTTGACAAAATTTTGTCAGTTTGTCTGAAGTCTCCACTTTCATTTCATAAATTGATATAATCTTTCTTAATTTTTGGGTATATTTTATAGCAAAAAATCTTAAATACAGCTATATCGCCATCAAATTTGAGCCCTAAATTTGTTCTATTCCTTTGAAATTTCTTCAACATTTATCCATGTAGGTGGTGCATTTTCTTATTTCTCTTGTTGGCTACTATTTAGAGGACATCTCAGTAAATGGAATGTTTTCAAAATCTCATCGTGGCTTCCATTCAAACCCGACCGTCTATAGCAATATGTCATGACAAAGGGGCTACTCGAAAGCTACATTCACAGAAAATCCAATTTCATTTCATTCAGATACAACTTTGGATATTGTGATGCATTCTTCAATTGCCTTGCCTATTTTCTTAGCTTAGATTCTTGCCAAACTTCACTATGGTCAAGAGAGTCTAACCAATATGGGGCAACATGCTAGGAAATCTATAACGGGATTAAAATATGGGGATGAATGGAATGTTTTCAAAATCTCATTGTTGTTCCCATTCAAAACCTCTCATCTCTAGCTATATATCATGATTCATGAGGAAAGGGCTATTCGAAAGCTACATTCACAAAGAACCCTAACATGGTTTATTGTTCATGGGCGCTTGAACTTTGAGTATTGTTATGCATTCTTCAATTGCCCTGCCTATTTTCTTAACTTAGATTCTTGCCAAACTTCACTGGGGTCAAGAGAGTCTAACCAATATGGGGCAACATGCTAGGAAATCTACAACGGGATTGACATATGGGGATGAATTTTTCACGAATAGGCCTGATTTTTCCTTGGAACGCTAGGTTATTTTGCTTGATTGCAGGATTGTGAAACCCCTTGAGCATCATCAGTCCATCTACAGGACCTAATGGTTTCTAGTTCTTTTGGATCCAAAACTTCAAAGTTCCAGAACTGTTCAAAAAGTTCATGAACCTTTTCTTTAAGCAACTAAAGTCTGTTCTTCATCTATTGAGACACGGAGACTTGATGTGCTTTTCATGTGAAGGCAGGAACATTTTTCCTCTCTTGAGGGAAGGGTTGGCCTTCTGATAGTTCCTCCTACATGATATAGGATAACACTATGGAGCTCTTCCAGCGAGAGAAGACCATGACCTCCATAAAAATGATAAATTTAAATCCAATCAAATAGCACTAACATGAGTAAAGACAAGACCTATATTTAGGTACTGTTGTGTAGACCAATTTTGTTAATGGTGTGACCATAAACAAAAAGACATGCTAAACTTGAACACAACACACTATTGACCCAAATGCATTTTGATTCTTGTTTGTGTTGTCTAATTTAACATGATTATAATTACATCTTCATTTAATAAATCCCAAGATGGGAAACTTATAATCCAAGATAAGCGCCTAATTTTATGTATTAAGCTTTTTGGTCTGTCTGTCCTCAAAAGCTTGCATGGATCAAAATCTAGCCAGTTTTTACAGATTTATCAATATTATGGTTCAATGAATCAACAACTTTTCCAACTTCAAAAATATCCCATAATCATTGGATGCGTAATTCTACCAACCATAATTTAGATGTGTGATTGTATTGACAATAACAGCATCAGATAAGGGTGTCTCGATCTTGCAAAAGAGGATTTTTCTTCTTATTTTCCAGTGTAGTTGAATCTCATGCTTCAACTTAGCTTTTCTGAAATTCAGAGAAACCAAGCAAAAAAGAGTGTTTCTTAGCTCGTAGAGACCCACCAAAAAAGTCAAAATCTAGACGTTCAATCTGTTTTGACTCATTTTAGGTCAGGGAGTCTCAGGAAATACACATACCAGCTCTGGGATCCCTGAAGTGGATAGGAACTGAAACACGAGAAGCACAATCTTAGAAACAAGTAGTGTTAGAACCTTTGCCTATGAAAAGTACAAATCACTCTCTACTCTCCAAATAGTGAAGTGAATTATCTAAAATGTGAATATTTCTTTTATGGTGTCAAAAACGTCTTCCAAACCTTTGCCTTCCAAAGTCATTTATACTTGTGCTTTTAGTTGAAACATAATTCAATGTTGAGAAAATTAAGAAATAAAAGCGTAATATTTACAGAGCTTTCATAGATTGTCTTTCATTCGGGTGAATATAGTTATGGAAAACAGTATTTCATTAAATGGCCTATATTTAGGCCTACAAAGGCCACATATTCTTTCCTGGTCCTCTGTGTTCTCAGTAGTAGCAGTTCTATTTAATTCTTAGAAACTACTTATTCCGAAAAGTTATTATTGATGAAGAGCAAATAGAGTTTTTGCTAGTATAATTGTTAGATAAATTTGCTGCTACGAGTGGTGCTTTCCTTGGGTGCATTCAATAAAATTCATAACTGGTTCTATATGAAAGTAATGCTCTATATGAAATATTTTATTTACTTTAAAATGCATTTAGAGTAATCAAGTCTGATATCTTATTGAAGTAAAAAATGGGTACCCTTTGTGCACTAGATATGCAAATTGTTGGAGTATATATAGAAAACATTTTCAATTAAATGTCCAAGAAACATAAATTCACAACAGCAAAAGATCATCGGTCACCTCATCTGAGGCAGATGCAGATTTTCAATTTATTTAATTGTCCCACATACAGGTACAACTTAAAACAAATCTTTTTGCATTCTCTGTCTTTACTTTGATCTCTAAGCATCTCTTAGGAAACTATCTTGTATTAAGGGTTTGACAATCCCTTTACATTGATAAAAAAAAACTTTTATTAAAAAAAAAAAGTTTCCATTGCCACCACATGAAACATGTAAACTAGTAACAACTCATGAGCAGTCTACATATGCAATAGTGATACAGGACAAAAATTAGGGGGGAATCCCAACTTGAACAACATATAAGGCAAAGGGACTTCACCAGTTTTCCGTCCTAAGCATATACACAACTGGTAAATGATTGGATAGCTTGTAAGTCATTCTCTTTAGAAACTAACCTTATCAGGATCACATATGGTACAAGGACATGCTATACATTGAACAACAGAGTTATACATCTCCTCGTTGGATGGTGAACTGATTATCAGAGAGACAGGTTCAAACATTCGATGCTGATCTGCCATTGGTTCTATTCTTCCATACAATGGGAGCAATCAAGGTCCAAACTACATTATGAAAGACACAACAGCAAGGCAAAAGATCATGTGATTGACAGTTAGACATGGCAGCTGTTGAAAATAAGGTGGATAAATCAAATAGGACCAACAAATATTTATGTTTTTTTAACAAACATTCTAATCAAATTAGGATCTGGTACGTATTCAAGTTGCATGGATGCATAAGAAACTAGTCTCCAGCTCCATCTGCAAAATAGTAAAAACTTTCCCAAAAATGAATAAAATTTACCCCCCGAAAAATAAATAAGGATGGTGAAAAGCTTTACCATAAAGCCCTGCAGCAAGCCACTCATTGACAATCTTCACCCAAGTGCTGGCCCAGCCAACATCAATGCTCCACCTGAAAGCAAACAGTTGAAAATTATATACTACAAAAACTATTGAATGTTTTTCTGATATTTATGATCATATTGGTAAAATGGTAGTAATGAAACATTAAATATCGTTTCTCATTCAGATTAAACATTTTCAATGACTTGAATACAGGAGCATCTAGGTGGTGTGCAGACGCTTACTTTTGCATTGTTTGGTGCAAGTTCCAACCAATGAATAGCATACCAAAGTACATGGCTCCCATTGAAAAAACAAAATGGAAAAACCCATAGCCATATGGAACGTCGTCATCTGATTCAACTTCATCCTTTCGGAACTGTACATGATGCATAGTTATAGTATGAATAGATATGCTATATATTTATTTTCCTACATACATAAATTTTCCTAATGCTATGAAAAATGTAAAAATGCATGAATAACTATATTTAGTAGTCCCATGAATGAGAAAATATGAGAGAGCTTACTTGAAAAGATTTTGAGTCAATGCCAGTAGAAAAGGTTGCCATGACTATAGCCAAGACTGCAATTATAAAACTCTGCAAATGATTGCAACAAAAATTCAAATTTTTTAACAAGCCAAGCATTATCATGGACAAGCTAACCATTCAGACCAGCATTTGAAAGTAAATATGTTCTCTATCAGTTTAAAAATGCACAATGCATATATCAATGTGTTAGAGCAATATTGACATGGATGCATAATCTCTACCAATTATTACCTCAAAATTAGAACCTTAAAAAAAACTGGTTTAATAATACAGTAATTGTCTTGCTTTGGTAATACTATAAGAAATGAATACGCCAGTCATATAAAAAATGTATGATTTTTACCATATGCCAAAATCCTCAGTGCAATTTGTATCAAAATTGAAGGTAAAGCTATAGCTAGTTTCTTGTTACTGATGCTTCAACACACCATAGTTGAAGAAAGTTGAAAATGATTGATTAGATCTCCTCTAGGATTTCAAGCTAAGGAACAATCAATGTAGAAATTGATTTTACAAGTGACTCTGAAAGCATAAAAATATAATGCAATTCACTATGTGCTTTAATAAAACAAAGATGCTCCCTTGGCAAAGATGGGATATATTTAACTATTTGCTTCACTGTATATTAAGTTATCAAATAGCTAGGATTCTTTGGAACATATGTATTTTGTGGTTCTGTGAGGTTGTCATTTAAGTCTATGTCAATGTAATTATAAGGTCTGTAGAAAAAGAATACATTAAATCAGTGGCACTTAAAAAAGCCTGATGTCTTACAACAATTGTGATCCAGTCTCCTCTTCCAGTTCCTTGTGGCATTGTATTGCATTTCTCTGTTACTGGTTCACTGACAATGCAGAAAGAAATCTGAAATTAAAAGATGGTGTATAAACAGAAATTCCAGTTACATGGAAATCAGACACATGAACAGAAATACCACTCATATCTGTAGTAATCAGCATATATGTGCAGCTGAAATATGCCAAATAATTGGAGTTACCTATGATAAGAACATTTAAGTTGTATATCCATTGCATTCACAATTGAAATATTTTAATTAACGACATTTAATGGCATCAAAAATTCTTTGGAAATACCTTCGAATAGCAGACCAGCAAAGGAATACAACGTAAAGTCCCATTAGTCCTGCTGTCATAAGGCCTGCATTAACCTGTATTTTGCAACATACGTAAAACTGAAGAGTCCCAATATATTGACATTTTTTACTGAGAGAACTAATTAACCTCCTTATCTCAGTTATAACTTTTGCCAATATGAAAACCTGTATTTTTGGTAATAAACTGAACTTACTTTTGAATGTAGAGAGATGCTAGTCATTACTTGAAGAAGGATTAATGTCAATGTGATGAAGAATATATTAAGTGTGCACGACACTTTAGGAGCATACCAAATGTACATCAGTATAATTCCTGTCAAAGAAGCAGCATAGGCCATTGTTGACATTGCAACGACTGGGATACCACTGCATGTAAAAAGAAATCCTCTTGCCCGTTAATTTTGTGCATTCAAAATGTGCATAATTGCTTTTGTCAAACTAAAGAAAAATACTCATGACTACAAAAATCATAAATATGGTGTTTAGTTATAAAATAATTGAATCAAGAAAGTAAATGTTTGTCTCATATTTCTTGACATAGCAAAGAATCCAATAGATCTAAGAGACAATATGAGCCTATTGGTCATGTATCAGCATTCTAAGTGTTTCTCATATGTAGAACTCCACAGATTCTGACACTGATCATCTTGAAAAATCCAGTGTGACTTTAGTACCTCTTTGTGAATAATTGATCTATTTTATATTTCTTAATATTGTGTGCAGTCAATGTGTTCTGATTGCTTATCACAAAAAATACTACTAATAGCATAAACAGTTTTTGCCGATAACACATTCAATACTACATTCAGTGTTGTCCCTTTACTAATACTCAGATTAGAGCTCTTAATTCAGACATTTCCTCTCTTTATATCCCCAGTTGTAAAAGGTCAGGTCACATGAAATTAGTTCCCAAGGGCCAAAATCCATGACCTTTTTGATTAAGTTGTTGATTAAAGTTTAAACAACCCCAAATGATAGACTTGTAGACCCTGGAGCTAGCAGAACCAGTCAATCAGAATATCATCAAGGACACACTTCAGAGATAATGAGAGAATAGGAAGGATTGTCATAAACTTGTAAATTTTTTAACAGGTCAATGTGAGTGATACAAGTTTTGTGATGCCTGCATATAAAATTCAAACAGCAAAGTCAGAGATGCTAGACCATTTCTCTCAACTGCTCCAGCTTGTCACATTAATTGTTCACATCCAAGAAAACATTCAAGATCAGACACCATAAATGTACAAGTTTGGATGCAGAGTATAAATATTTGGTTGAATCAAGCTGATTCCATTAATGTTTTTTTAAAGCGCAAGAAGATTATGTTTTCCCTAGTGAAAGTAGCCTTCTAAGCATGATGTATGGTGCTGATATTATAAGTATGATAAGGATCCTGAAGTGATTTCTCTGAGTTTTGTTCCCTTCTGAATAACAGAAACTAGCCCATATTTAACTACGATGTACTGTTCGTCAAGTTGATGCAACTGTACCAAGGATGTAATGATCAGGGTTACTGTATACGTATAGAATTTGGTATTCGTGATACTGAAAAGGACCAGATATTGAAAGATGGGTGAGGCTTGTGGCCCTGTGTAGAAAAAGACATGGATCTTTTGCAGATTTCAACAATTGGAGATGTCTACTGTTATGCTGCGAAAATTGAACCAAAGTTCAAAAGTAAGTTTAAGAAAGAAAACCATATGTATGATAAGTCTCAAAATAAAATACCATCACCATGTTGATTAAGGTTGATTGAAGCACAAACTTTTTGCTAAGATTGCTTGTCATGCATCTGCAATGCACCGCAATATGTGTATAAAAGGATGGTAAGTCTGTTTCTCTTTATGAATGTTCAACTGATTCTGACCTAATGTTTCATAAGAAGGTCATGATAAGGATAGAATATGGATGCTAAATACTGAATGTCCATTCCTTTATAATACAAATGTATGGGGCCTGCACTGTTTAGCTATCTAAATCATGGTAATGCAGCTAATATCTTAACTCCATGCTGGTCCCATTTATTCATGAGTAAAATAAAACCAATTTTCATTCTAAAATTATCAGATCATTAATTTACTTTCTTGGAATCTCAATTATGTGTTGGAGAATTTAGTGATTTACATGATCTATTAGTTTGTTTAATACTAATCAAGTTTTTCATCCCCTTGCGCTCTGTTTGGGCATGCACATTTGGTATTATGTTCTTGAATGAATGCACATATAAACAGGTCTAATGTTTTAACTTTTAGGGAGCTCATTTGTGCTTGAAAGAGATCAGTAGAGTTCAGGAGCAACAATCTTATTCGTTGTTTTCTGTCAAGCTTTAAATTATGGCCAGTACTGTTGTTATTGTTGCTTTAGAAGCATTTTATATTTTCTGTATTTACATCCAGAGCAATGTAAGAGGTTGTTTCATACTTCTTTTGGCAAACAGCTCAACAGATTTGAGGAATGGACATGCTGCAAAGAATTAAATCAACCCTCTGTCATTGCATTTGTTTGTAGCAATTGAAGCTGGAAAACGAAGAGACCTATTGTCAAGGTTACATGTTTACTAGAGCGTGATTTCAATTTCTGAATGGCAGTGCCTGATACATTTTAATTCTAGTCAGGAGCTGTTGAGAAACTCCACACCCAAGCTCAAGCTCATGGACTAAATATCAGAATTTTAAAATAATCTAGGAAATGACTTGTAATAATTTGGATGTTGCCCTAATTAAAAGCGCTGGTAAGATAAAGTAAACATTTGCCCAGGGCTCTACCAATGTTTATTAAATAGATTCAGTCATGCTTAATGAAATGGCATTTGTTAGTGATTATGTGGACAACCTTAATCAATCAGAAACCTTCCAAAATTTTAGCCTCTTACTAACTCAGATTAATGATTACAAGGGTCACGTTTGCTGCTGCCATGCTGCAAATCTTTACCAGCTTTATTGGATTCCATTATCTTGGTCAGGGTCATTTGGGTTTTTTGTGGTTTCATTTATGTTCTTCAGTTGCCCGTGCAGTCCTAGGATTTTATGCAGGATCTTGCACATGGTGGTTGAGGTTTTAAGCTTAAGATGACATCTGTGTGAGTATTGTGCACGCACTGAATTGGGTGCTTCGGTATTTACTGTGCCATTTGCTTTCCTAAAGCCAGATGGAAGTGGCATATATTTTGACTCAGATCATGTTTGATCAGTTTCTATTATCCAATGGCATATTTTATATCCTCTTATTGGCATGAATTCATGACAACTGGCACCTCAAATGGTATTCTATTCTACCAGTGCTGTCTTTGCAGGTCCACTCTCTATTTTATGCATGTAATGATATGTAATCTAGTTTTCTTCTTTATTTGAGGATCCACTGGCTGTTTCAGGCATGCAAAGTTATGTCATCTCATTTTCTTCTTTACCAGATGCTCTGGGTTGTCTTTTGTTGGATTTACTATTAAGCTGGATTCACCCAAATCATGCACTTCTTTTGGAATAGTGTGACCTCACTTTAGAGAAACTTTTCTGGTGTAAACAACATTTGCCAATTACTAATTTCTGAGTAGCTTGGAGATAGCTTGTTTTTGACTCAAATGGGGCCTACAAAATGGTTTACGATAGCAGTGAAAAAAATGATTGAATTTTATATCTGATTTTAGCAACACGTATCTGATGTTTAAAGACAAAACTGGATATACTGAATCAATTGAAATCGTGTAGTACCATAGATCAGCATTTTCCTCTGACAGCCAGTACTCATTCCACCATGTGATAAAATTGATCACACTAATAAGTTGAATGATTAGAAATATCCTGAAAAGTCACATAGCAAAACATACTTATTAGGAATGCCCAGAAAGCATGAATTTTGAAAGAAGAGCATAAAAATCTATTGTAATCAAAATGGAGTTTATTGGCATCAGTTAAAAATGTTTTTATAAGTATTTTTAGCAAAAGGCTTCTGTTTAGGTCAAAATTGGAAGGACATGTATCCATAAATGTTATGGGGCATATCAAACAACTGAAATTATGCTTTTTCTCCTAGCTTTCAGCAATTTCTCAGAAAAATCCGTGAACAAAAGCATATGTAAAATGGTTGCTTTTAAATTTACTTTCCCTTAATAGATATATTTGTGCACCTAAAAGTAGCCTATTTCCCTAAACAGAGAAGGAATAGGAGCATACCCAGCACCAAATCTGGCTACTTCACCTGCATCAATAGTTGAATAAATATTTAGTGTAATGAATGCGTTCCATAAAATAATGTACCAAAAACATACTGAGGAGGAATAGTACGCTGAGGTTTATCACACTAACACGGTTTGTAGGATTCTGCTTTTAAGTGTTAAGTAAACTCACCATAAAATTGAATGAAAGCTGAAGGAATAAAAAAGGGCACCACCATCATGATGATCCAAATGATGCTCTTCAAGGGCCACCATCCCGAATGCCATGAATCACGAGGTTCATATAGTTTTGTAGATCCTACTGTTGTGAGAAACATGGTGAAATAAAATATCTGAGCTGATGTTAAGGTGCACCAAGGAAATTGCACATTGTAACAATCATTGGAATTTGAGTATTTCCATGTCTAACCATGTTTAGTGCACAATGGAAATTTGATGCATAACCTATACTAGTTACCGCTGTGTGAAACTGGAGCTGGGACTTCACTAGAATCTTTAAATTATAACTATTACAATCAATTGTTTTCACAAGCCAAAGACAATGGATACAAAGCATCCAAGGCTCACACGAAGTACACCTTCTGTACCCAAGCAGTCATGAACACCTTGACAGCCTTTCAAATCTGCAAATACAAACATATAATAAGTATAAAGACTAAAATAGTGCCAAATGATACCACAGAAGATGATTTAAAATCCAATCCACAAGATCAGTGTCATCTCAAGCATTTATAAAATATATAATACATATATTATTAAGCAGATTGAACATCGTCCAAATTACAAAAGGCTATCAAAGAGTAGCTTACGTAAACTGGTTAAAGGCCGGATAGCCAAGCCAGCCTGAAATTCACAGCGGCAATGCCAATACCAAACCCATTGCTAAAAGGAAACACCATTAAAGTCAATGGCCTGGCTACACCTGTTAGCCGTAAAGTTGTGTTACCGTCGGATGTTAGTTGCCGACGGGGGTAAAGTTGTGTTACCGTCGGATGTTAGTTGCCGACGGAGGTAAAGTTGTGTTACCGCCGGATGATAGCTGCCGATGGA
>MU225665.1:42453-69855 GCA_018584345.1 Thuja plicata | reverse complement strand
AGTTGTGTTACCGTCGGATGTTAGTTGCCGACGGAGGTAAAGTTGTGTTACCGCCGGATGATAGCTGCCGATGGAGGTTAGTTAGTTGCCGACGGTTGAGAAGGGTGACGACGTTTGGTTGCACCTCGAATCCGCCCTTACAACACCGTCGTATCAGACGGAAAACACATCTACCAACTCGACACCTATAAACAAAATCTAAGATAAGAGAAATGATCACTTCCTCATTATTTACTGGCGAAAGTAGATTGAGGGTAGTGAAATTCCTGTCACAAGCTTCTGCACTATTACAAGGAACAAGAGGAAAGCTCTATTTTGAAAATATTGTGGAATATACAATAAATTAGTTCAAGTAGCTAAGTATGATCTGTTTATTTAGGTATGCAAGATATCAAAACATCTTGCAAAAGATACCGAACCTACACCTTGTACCAGGATCGGAATGGGTAATGGGGTAAGTCATCACTGCTGGAAATCTACTTATTTTGGGCATCAGCATGGTTCGACTGGTTAAGATTAACTTGAATCTGGAATTCACTGCAGTTACTGTGAATATGAATACAATTAATGGCTCAATGTGGTTCTGGGTAGATTGTTGCTTGTTCTGAAATTATTTTTACTGTTAGTGGGTCTGCTTCAAGTTTGCTGAGGTTTCGGATATCTGATTAATGATTGTAGTTAAAAAGGTAAAAGTCTTCTATATAAAAACTGAAAACAAGTTATGGACCAGTAAGAAATGGTTCCGAAGTAGGTAGAGATCCAATTTTTAAGATGTAAGGTGGTGCCATGAATAGTTATTTCTAAAGAAATAGAAGTGGCTACTGTTTAGGAAGAATAGTTCAAGTAGCTGCTTAGAGTATTTGGATTCAATTGGTTGTGGCTCAACACTAAAGAATAAACCCGTGGTTAGCATATCCTTCTTTAGGAAAAATGCTTTAGTAGGAACTCGCCACCTTGACCAAAGGACATACAATCTGAGTAACCCTGTGATTAGTCGTAATGACAGGAGCAAAGGGGCCTGGAAGCTTTATGAACATCCTTACAGTTTTAAAGCTAAATGCAGTAATCAACAATTCACCTGTGGAAAATAGTCAACGGCAGCTAGCGACTCTAAGTTTAGAGGGAAATCCTCTCTCCGTGGACAAATGCCTATGGCTTTTTAAGTTTTTATTATTTATTTGACTCCACCATTCGCACTATGATTTTGCTGGAATCAGATGCTAGAGTCATGGTTTTCACTGTTAAACAACCCATTCCAGTTTTCACAGAAAGATCAGCAGTATCTATGGTGTGTAGTATTTTTTTGTTTAACAAGTAAATACTCGACTAGTCCAGTAATATATGAAGTCTATCATCTGGATTGTTCTTACATATATTTCAAAATCTAACAAACTGTCAATTTTAATTTAAGGTACATATCTAAGTCTGTTATCCACGCGTGGCCAGAGATGGTCCATGAGAGCGCACTGAATAAGGCCCCACGTTTAAAATAATATACTTAACGGCAATGGATACCCTTTTAAGGTGACCGATGATCTATCCACAAATTGGAGCTAATTTAGCGCTGATAATCAATCTATTTCCTCCAGGTTTGGAATTCTGGGAGTAGAATCTTAAGATTACAGTGTGTGTCATCAGTTGAAGTAAAATAAATAACGGTCAGCGTGGTTGGTGCACTTAGGAGAGGATCTGACTCTGAAGAGTTTGTGCTTGGGCAGAGGCATAGGTTGGAGTCATGAGGGGATAGGATGTGTGCCCCCCCATATCTAAGCACAGATAGGTGTTTACGGCGGTCCCATATGATGTATGTTCTCTGTTGTTATCACAGAGCGCCAATCATAGGAACCTTAAAACTTTGAAGATCTTTTTCTATAACTAGAATGCAGCCAAAGGCTCTGAAAGGTGTTTTATGTATTAATACCTGAATCGCCTAAAAACCCAAAGCTAAATCACGCAAGAAAAAATAGATTATAAACTTACGATCTAGCTCTGATAATGCATTGTGGCCGTAGTCCCGAACCATCCATGCCAGCAAATTTGTTAAGAGGAATATCAAGCCGTAGACATAGCGTGCCATTTGGGGATTTGGGCCCTGGCACATGTGTGTACAGCATGAGTCTGCCATGAATTCGTGATATCTCTGTACAATGCTGTTGGGCATCTCGTAACGATTTGGATCATGCAGGATTTCACCCTCAACCTGGAAATTATTAACATCCATCAGTGTCATTTCACTTTCTTGTACAAACCCAATTTCTTATTAAGTATTTCTAACCTTGATCGCAGGCATTGTATACAAAACAACCAAATCTCTCTTCAATTCAGGACTTCAATATTCTGGGCGCCAGAAGCAATCTTCAGATATTTTACCAAAGCTTATCTGCCCTGCATTGGAAAGCAATTTAGCGAACACTTGCAGAATTTACAGAGAACGAATAACCAACATTGTGGAAGACAAAACAGGGGATTCATAAGGCCTTTTAGGGGATTTTACGCGAGGCTTTTTTATGGAATTTGTCTGAAAGAAAGCAAACCATCGTGGTGAATGTAATGAAAATCTATTAAGATCTCCAACCCAGACGAAGAATTTGCTTCACTCTTTCAGATTCAAGCCATTTTACGATACAAGATTGAACTCATATGTGGCCTCACGCAACAGTATTTACATATTTGCTATTTTCTACGCAACAAAATGAACACCATTCACCGGTACATAACGCCAACACAATTTAAGGCCTTATTCCCATTAATCTCTTTACGGTATTTAGCTACTATCATAATCTGTAGGTTCCTTTAAACTTACCGTCTGCGGATGAGTGTTACAAAATGCTCCATCATTTGACAGAAGCTTCGCATAAAGAAGCCGAATCTGCAGAATCTATGCCCTAATGAACATACATTTGCAGAATTGTCGACGAAGATATCAGATGCTTCGGGAAATCTGCCGTATTTGCAGCAACGAGAACCTTACTCGAATTTACCGAAAGATACAATATACATCACTTTGGAATAAAATATGCAGCATCAGTTTTTGTTGAGACTTAAAAAGTACAATAATGGCTTATCGTCAACAAATTGTACAATCATTAAATCTCCATTCAGATTTTCGTGGTACCAAAATTTTAGACATCAAATTCAATGACCTGACGGACTTGTGACAAACGTTGTCCACAACTGACAACAACAATCGAAAAGGCCACCATAATCAATTTTAACAACAATAAATCCGGATTTCTGTATCTGAAGAAATTTTCTTCGTAATACAATACAAACAAAATCAACGACAGCCTTTCTTACGATCAAGAGTAAAAAATGTGAAGGAAAAAAGAAACGGAACAGAACACGCTACAAATCTCCAAGAAAAGGCTATTTCACTGCAAAATGAAAAACTAAAAAAGAAATTCAGACATTCTTGGAAGAAGTTCAAGAAAAACATGATTTCACTACGAAACGAAGAAAGAAAAAACATATTTAGCCATTCCCAGCCAAAAAAATTCAAGAAAACTTGTTATTTCGCTGCAAAACGGAGAAAGAATAACGAAATTCCAGCAATCTTCAAAAAAGGCTTAATTCACCACAATATTGTTAAGCATAACCTTGAACATCATACAGACGGTTCGAGGATTGAGTATGTTTCTCAAAGCAAAACACCAGTTCTAAATAATCAAAAGAACGACGTACTTTAAAAAAATCTACCGGGAAAAAAGTTCAAAAATTATGAACTACACATTATTTCATCCTTCCACGCCAATATTCGCTACTTTAACACGATTTCCAAGACTTTGATCCAAAATAGATTCCAAAAAAAACCATCACTACCTACACTTTCTTTTCATCGTTCCACGCAAATATTGTTGGCTTAGGACATTATTTACAACATCTAAATCCTCTCGCAAAGTGTGCAAACCAGCATACACATTGTACAAATAATTTTACATATCAAAGACATTGTTACTCACCGGCATCCGCGGCTTTCCTATGCAGCGATTTCCACGCAATTTCCAATGTACGAGCATGCAAGGGTCATTTTTTCTTCCTTCTACAGCTCCAATGAATGACTGCTATGATTGCGATCTTTTAAAATCTTTTTATTCTACATTACGTTGAAACGGAGACTCGAACCGGCGACCTGCTAATAGAACAGCTCTGAGAAGACTCTTTTCTTCAGCCGGAATATTTGCATTAAAAGAAGCACGAGACTTTCAGGATTCTGCGTAACAGAGATTGGATAATTTCTGGTTTATGGGGGCGAAAAATCTTATAAAGAAGAATAACTTGTCTAATCTCACTGATCTTCTTTATCTTTTTTTTTCTTCCATGGATACGTTTGAGAAAATACAATTTGGTGCTTTGTATTGACAGTTGTATCATTCGGTATATGGTGAATGTTGTTTAAGTATTCTGCTTTATCTTTTGGGGGTTTTTATTATGATTTCGGCTTTTTAGATTTGACAATTAGGAGGTGATTAAGAGATTAAGACATTTGATTAACTATGAATCCTATTTGCAGGAACTCCTTTGTTGGGAATGAATTGATGTCTGTCTTCTCTCTATCGTATTTTATAGAAAATATATTTATTTTTTAAGAATTTGATAGAAAAAGATAGTTTAATATTATAGGAAATAAATTAAAATAATAATTTTAAAGGTAAAAGTAGTATGTCTCGAGGGTGTTTATAGTGTGGTGATTAGTATATAATGATATAATTAAGTGTAAAAGGTGATAAATAATTTGAATTGAAAGTGATTTATGTAGAGACAATTATATGGACTAGTAAAATTTGTGTGGAGAAGAATAAACACACCTTCTCTAATTTATTTAAAACTTCATATCAAATATATAATCATTATTGTCTAATAATTAGACTCCTTGTAAAGAAAAATGAGTTAAGAATAAAAATAGGCAATGATAATTAGAAGTCTTTAACTATTTAAAATATCGTTGTGGACTCTTATTTTTTTGAATCAATTGATGTATTATGATTATTTCAATAGAGCTTTGATTTGATATCATAGTTATGTTTTTCAATGTATGAGACATATTGGTGCAAATGGAGTGGTCATGTCCTTACATAGTTCCATCATTTAGATCTATCAACCCATATAATTTCTTTGTGTTTGATTCACCTATATTTGGAACATATATAAGGTATAATGATAAAATGGCTTTGTGGTATAATGATAAAAAAAAACATAAAAAACACAATACAAAATGTTTATAGTGGTGTAGTATTTGTCAAGTGTTGATGCAAGTTAATGAATCTACTTGATTGTGTGCATTATTTCTCTTATTGATTCTTAGTATTGTTGTGATCAAGAGTGGTAAAATTAGAATTTGAAAAGGTGGGATGAGACCACATGTAGGGATCTAAATGGGATTTGTTTGCAAGCCTAGTTTAGCCCGGAGGGAGAAACAATATTGATTTGGACCAATCTAGATCTATGATTAAGATAATAGCTTTCAAAATGGTCAATGAATGGTTATGGTAAGCTTATACATACATGAAACAATTTGAACCCTCAAATATTATATTTACGACCAAAAAAATCTAGAATAAAAGAATAAAAGCATAAAACATGCATTTCTTTAAAGTTCAATCCTCATATATACACCTAAAAATATCCACATTGATTAAAATTGAAACCACATATTATATAATATACCACAATCTTTATACCAATAAAAATGAATTAATATTTTAAAATTGTTGAACTTAGAAAATACCTCACGTCTTTAAAATATTTTAGTAATATTTTTATATCAAATTATTTTACCTATAATTTATATATAAAAAAACAAAAAATAATGAAAATAATATCACAATATACAATCTTATAAATAATATTAAAAAAAGTACTATACAAAAACTTTCATATGCTCCAAAATATGAGAGCTATTAAATATAAGGAGACCTTTTAAAAAATAAATTCAAATAAACATCAGACCATAAATAATTTTGGTCAATGATATTAAAATATAAAATCAAAGGTTCGATGAGATAAAAAGAGAAAACTGAGCGGGAAAAGTGAGGAGCGTATGGTCTAAGTTTAATCATGTTATTTATTTATTTATATCATAATGATTTATGTTTATTTTGTATTGATTTAAAATTACTTCGAGGCATATGGAGTGTTAAACTAGAAAGATGTCTCATCCCGAGCCGAAACACGTCTTTTATGATATGATATGATTGATGTTTGCCTTTTATGCCTTTTTATATTGAATTGCTAGGAGAACTCCATAAAGTGTATTATTTTTTAATAATTTATATATTGTTTAATTTATTTTAATCGTTCTTATAAAGTTGGTCATAATTTTGTTCTGAGTATGTGTCTTAAGAAGCAAGAAAGGAATTATAAAATAATAAAATAATAAAGGACCGAGTTTTAAAATAAGAAATTAATAGATAAATAAATTTTGAGTCAAAAGAAAATCTTAATAGTTAAATAAAATATTTTTGTATACAATGTGTGTGTATATATATATAGCTTGTTTATTATTTTAAATTTTGAATTTGGTTGTAATAAATATATGTACTAAAGATGAAATAATTTTACAATATATATGAATAAATTTGAATATTTGGAAAAAGTGCGGTAGACTTTTTCATGAGAAAAGTTCATAATTTTTAAGCATTTAAGTTAAATGAGTTGCATATTATTTTTTCATGTTTTCTTTAAGTAGTTGCCTACATGTTTTAACATTGTAATCTGTTGCATGAACATTACTTGTTCTAAGTTCGTCATTTTGGGTACAATGTTTTTTTAAGCTTATAATTTTAATAGGGAAATGATTGCAAACCATCTATCTATATGCAGTTTTGGAATTTGTATATTGATTGATAATTTTTTTATTGTAAGCCTTCTAAAACAACTGTGCTCTTTAATTTTCAATCTTTAGTACGGAGTATACTAAAATAGTTTTCAATGAAAAGTAAAAAGGTATAAAAATTAACATGTTCAACAAAGAAATCACAAATAACATGAAATGTACCCTCTAAAATTCTCATAGGGAAAAAATGCAAATAACAATATTACCAAAATTGCATTTACAATCAAAGTTCTAAAATATAATAAGAATCAAGCATGTGCATGTTAAGAGACCTTCAATCTGCGGAGTTTAAAGTACCAAAAATAATTAACAACTTCATGGAGCAACATTAGCAACAACTACCTACTCCAAATTATGTTATACCATCTCCAAATCTAATATTTGGTTTATATCCAAACCCTAACCATCTTAGACACCTCATTACAAGTTAAAGTAAACTTGACTTGCAAGTTGAAACAAACTTGTAATGCAAGTAACCTCAACTCCCACCAAATATGGGATATACATAGTTGAAGCAATTTAGTAGAGAAATGTACATAACCTTAGCTTCCTAAGTGTGATTTACAATGCTTACAAGGCCTATATGGTGTACAACACATATCTAACCTAACCTTCTCTCATTTTTTATATGTATTGCAAAGGAGATTATAGAATACAATAAACTATGGATATCAACGTATATAGCCAATATGTACCAATATTATGTTTCTATTATTATCAGAGTCATCAATAAATTTACATTCTCTAATATGTCCACCTTGTTACTGATAACCCTTTTATCATCCATCATGTGATGAAAAAATGATATTGCACATTCAGATGCTTTGTTTGCATGTGAAATATAATATTTACTAAACAAACACTCTTACTATCACAATTAATCTACATTATTTTATGTCTTATACCCACATCTACAATAACTTATTAAGTCATATTACCTCCTTACAATGTACCCAACATATATGGTCAAAAGAGTACCCATAACCAATCTCTTGTTCATCTCACTTACTACACCACTAGACAAATTAACCCACCACAATATAGTATTATGATAGTTCTTCGTAATCAGCTAGAGTCTTCAATTAGATTTGTCTCTCATCTGCATTCCAATAATGAATTTAATAGGCACTAGATCCTTCATGTCAAACTAGATTAAATGATTTTGATATAAGGACCGTTATCATATCCTTGTTGTTGTTGTTGTTGTTGTTGACCAATGGTATTTCAAAATGATAACAACAAATTGACTAACTTGCTTAAAGTAAAAATAGAAATCAATTCTATTCCCATCAAGTCCCAAATTAAAAATATTTCAATTGGCTTTGTCTATGTTCATTTGCACATTGGAATATTGCTTTGAGATAGAGGGTTGGTGATGTAGGGGAATCTTGAGTTCTTGGCTACCTTACATCATCTTGGAGGAATTTCCTTATGGTATGATGAAGTTTCTTGTTTTGGGCAATTTCCTAGGATTTTGTGTGTGGTCGATCTGTGGAGTTCTTTGGCGTGTGCGATGAAAAGGGTTTGTTCCTTGTTGTTCATGGAGGCTATGTCTATGATCGCACCTCTTCGGGTTGTATGATTTGTGAGTTATGGCATGTTCTTTGCTGACTGGTTGTGTTCATCCTATCACCGGTTCAGTTGTGTTTGTCGGTTGATTGTTGGAGATTGTGATCAATGTTTCTAACCATTGGAACTTAATGGCATGATTTTCTAGAAGGATCTATGTGTGGCCGACTTGGGTGTTGGATCGATCCTTGTGAAATAATTAAATGTGGCATTTAATGGGGATTTAGGCCTACCTAGTCTATTATGTTTGTCTTGGGATATGTAATAGTTTGTTAGGCCTACATGTTGGTGGTTGTGTCTAAATTTAGGGCTTGTGATTGTAAGAGCATGATCTTAGAAGGGAGTAGCATCTAGAGGGATGATAGTTATGAGATGCAACAGATCATAATGTAGGATCTGAGTTGGGTTTTCTTTGTATGTGGCCATAATCAGGAAGACCTTACAGCCTGGCATGTATGAAGAAATTATGATAAATAAAGTTGTTGTTTGGATACAAATCTTGTTGTTCTTGTTGTCTCTTGTTATTTTTTGTTGTGTTGACTCAGGCTGCAAGGTTGGACGTCTCCTTTGGGGATTTATCCTACCTTTACTGCATCAAGTGGTATCAGAGCCAGGTTTGGATCTTACAGTTGCTTCGATCTGAGGTTCTAGACTTATGGCGTTGTTGTGAGGTGGTAGAGATCGGATCTAACTCGCATCAGTGAAGGATTTGTACAAGGTCACCGGGAAGATGATTTTTTTTTGTTGGTTGAGTTGATGTGAAGATATGAGTGAGTCGTGGATCGTGATGTGATAGATTTTGTTTCGGAGCTCATGAAATCCTGAAATAGTTTGTCGAGAGATGGTAGATTGCATATGTGGCCCGCGATTGCAGAGGATTTGCACGAAGATATATCAGAAAGAGGATATTACAGGTTATGAACCTAGGAAGGAGGTGAAACCATTGAGAAATCTTGTTGTTAGTGAAGAGATCACTAAATCGAGGCAGTTTGTGAAGATGTTCAATAGATCGTCGACTATGAGGTAGTTGGAATGTTGCAGTTAGATCGCCGACCCAAGGCAATTGCACCTTGGGAGAGAAGCGAAGAAGATGATGAGAAAGGTTGACTAGTTGGTTGAAGATAGGGTCTTTAGCTGACTTGAGAAGAAGCCGGAGGATATTACCAGCAAGCTTCAGGAGATTTGGGGGTTGAATTGCAATTGGCATTTACCAATCCAAAAAAGGATTGTTTGGCCTGTGAGAAGGCTTGTTCAAAGTAGGAGAAGGCAAGTTAAGGTTTTTTTTGAAGAGGTATACATTGGCCTTTCTGAGGTTGGGGCGATGGATCAAATCTTTTGTCATAATCATCTAGTTGGGTCTGATGCTAAAATTTCAGAGCGTCTTGTTGTTGGTAATGAAATTGTTGATGATGTGGAGGAGTTACCTTTTTTCTTAGGGTAATGTTGAGGATGTTGGTATTGATGAACTTATTGTAGGGTTTTCATCAGAGATGATAATCCTGTTGTTGAAGAGGAGTTGCAGATTGGGTTGTTCCAGTTGGATGTTGTTACTTGTGTTGCAAAATTGTAGATTGTGGCTAAGGATATAAAGGTGGTTGATGAATATGGTGAACATCTTGAGTTCCTTGTTGATGATAAGATAATGGTGGAAGGTGATGAGTTGATTGATGCATTGATTTTTTTTTTTATCAGTTTGTCTCTGTTAGTGGGTATATTCACTGTTGGTTGTAGTGCAAAGGACTTTGAGGTTTGATTAGAAGCAGAGCTTGCTTGTGGGTAGGTTTATCTTTTTGTATTTGATGATTGGGAAACCAATGTCAAGATGAGGTTGTGTTCATATTTTCTGGAGACGTCAAAGTGTGAGGCACACTTTTCTATCTACCATGGGTGTCTAATGCAGGGGCATCTTGGGTTCTTGGCAATCTTACATCATCTTGGAGGAATTTCCTTATGGTCTGATGAAGTTCCTTATTTGGGGAAATTTCCTTAGATTCTGTGTGTGATCAATCTATTGAGATCTTTGGCATGTACAATGAAAAGGTTTTATTCCTTGCTGTTGGTGGAGGTTATGTCTATGATCACACCTCTTCAGGTGGTGTGTTTTGTGAGTTCTAGCATGTTCTTTGTCGACTGGTTGTGTTCATCTGGTCACTGGTTCAATTATGTTTATCGGTTGATTGTTGGAGATTGTGATCAGTAATTTCGATCGTTGGAGCTGAATGGCATGATTTTCTAGAAGGATCTATGTGTGGCCGACTTGGGTGTTGGACCGATCCTTGTCAAATAATTAAATGTGGCATTTAATGGGGATTTAGGCCGACCTAGTCTATTATGTTTATCTTGGGATATGTAATAGTTTGTTAGGTCAACCTATTGGTGGGTGTGTATAAATTTAGGGCTTGCAACTGTAAGAGGGATGATAGTTCTGAGATGTAGCAAATCAGAATGTAGGCTCTGAGTTGGGTTTTCTTCGTATGTGGTCGTAACTGGGAAGGCCTTACAACCTGACGTGTACAAAGAAATTTTGATGAATAAAGTTGTTTTTTAGATACAAATCTTGTTGTTCTTGTTGTCTCTTGTTGTTTTCCACTATGTTGACTTAGGCTACAAGGTTGGACGTCTCCTTTGGGGATTTCTCCTACCTTGACTGCATCAGGTGGATATATGAAGACTTGTAGATTTAGAGCTGATATGTTGGTGGCATGAAGTTTTATTTATGTTGATATATGTTGGTTTTGTTAGTGTGGGTTTTTATTTCCTAGTTAGTTATTTATTTTCATATTCCTAGGTTTTTCCTACACTTTTAACTAAGCTTTCTTTAGATTAATAGAGTGAGTATTAATGTGAGTGGATACAAGGTGTTAACATATTCAATTAGAGTTGCACTTATCTTTTATAGGCTATTGTGATGGTCTCTTCCCATTGGTTGTACTTGTCACATGTCCCCTACCATTTCCTATAAACTTAAGTGGGGGTGTTAGAGTGGGCTTTTGTTTCCTAGCCAATTGCTTATATTTTTGTTTTCCTCAAATTTTTTCAACACTTTAATGAATCTTGCTTAGGATTAATAAAGTATCAATGTGTGTGTTGCAAATTTTTGACATGTTCCATGGAAGTTATACTTGCCTTTTTTAGGCTATCATGGTGGTCTTTTCTCATTGGTTGTATATGCCACCTCTCCCCTCTCTCATTTCCTATATATACTCACCCATAGTAAATCTTTTTAATCCATTCTATTGCTTTGAAATTGTATTCTACAAATTTTTCTCTTGAATTCTCATAACACTATATTATTTCTTTAACATTTTAAATCCCCTCTTCAAGGCTAACTCTGTGTTGCTAATTTGGTCTTGTATCATTTATATTCACATTTTTATATCTATTTGTATGCTAGAAAAATGTGATTCAAAAGGGAATACAATACACAAGTAAAACACTCAAACCACATTAAACTAACAACATACAATAAGAGATAAGAAAAAAAATAAACACAAAAGTGTATGCAAACCTCAATACATACCTACAAGCCTTTTTGTTGTAACAATTTGTCCAAAGAGGTAGATAGTTTCTATGTAAGCTCACATTGGCAATTTGGATGCTCCAATGTTGCTCAAGCTTCAAGGATTATAGCATGATTTTTCCTTTATAAGGTTAGCATTTGATGAATGTGGAGTTATTTTGGCATGGTGACAATAGAATAAAGGTGGATGATTCAAATGAGACAAGAGGCCTCAATTTATAGAGTTGGAAGATGGGAGATGGACGATCAAGATTGAAATCTCAGTAAAGGGTGGAGATTAAATGTGAGGAGAGAACATGATTATGTTTTCTCACACTCCATGGGATGTTGACAAGTTGTAACATGAGAGAGCCTGAGTGGACTTTGGGATTAAAGTAGATTTTCCATAAAGGCATTTCTTGTCTCACCTTCTGAAGGGGTGTTGGAGAATGGGAAAAAGAATTGAAAATTTCTTTGAGGGTACAAATGTGTAAGAGACCCATTGTGGGTCTTTACAAATATGGTTGGAGCATTTAAGGTTGACATGGGCATGAGTTGACATTCGTGCTTAAGCCAATTTTATTAGGAATGTGCAAATGATTAAGGGGTGATTAAGCTTGCTGGAAGAGTGATTAGTGGGTAAGTGGGAAGGTTAGGAGGATGTGATGGTAGGAGAGAGAATGAGTAGAGGTTAATTAAGTAAATGAGGTTATTTACTTAATTAAATGGGAAATGAGTAGAGCAAATGAGGTTGTTAGGAGTCATGTGCTCAAATAGGATCTATTTAATTAATTCTAAGTGGAGGAATTTTGGGTAAAATGAATTAATTAAATAAATAAGTATATTTGTTTAAATTAATAGAAGCGGGAATAATTAATTAGATGGATATGGATTCCCACCAATTTACTGGAGTATAGCTAATTAATTAAATTAGTTTGACTAGAAGGCTAACATTAACCAATTAAATAATATGTAACCATTTAATTAATAATGCAATCAAGATGAAAAAAATGTTATGTCGCTCTCGATTGCTCCTGCCGCTAGGGTTTTCCCTACACTTAGGGCAACTATATCCGGCGTTGGATGTGGTGGCAGCTCACCTCCAGGCGGGCATGACAACCAAGGTAAACCCCTTGACATCCCAAGTGCAAAGGTGGGAGGTATGGTCGTGGCGCCCAAAGCTCGTTTCGCTGCTGCATCGACATAGATCGATGGACGACCTGACAAATTGGAGGGCTTCCTTGGTGATATATTGAGGGGAAACGATTTTAAGGGATTCCAAATGGGTGGACCCTCATGGATGGAAGGTTTGACTATCTACGAAAATAAAGGGGAATCTTTCAAGGGAGGGATGGACAAATAACTTTTACCTCTGGCTATAAATGATCCAAAAAATGGGAACACGGTCCAGAAAGGAATCAGGCTTTTAGGTTCTGGTCACGCGGATCGGAAGGGAGGGGTAGGGACAGTGGAGAATGGTCTCTCCTCACAAGGACACCTAACTAGGTCTTTTGGCTCAGGAAGGAATAAATGAGTGAAGGAGACTACGATCGTGGCTGAAGGGAAGATACCCTGTATGGCAGAGGCTAAAATAGTAAGTCTAACTGAGGAGATAAAAAAGGAAGATGATGAAAATGTCATTGTTTTCTCCGAGCTAGGTTTGGTGGGAAGATTTCATGGTTTGTGGCCAAGCTTAGTTGAGCCTCACAACTGGATATCAGAGAAATGGGGGTTATTGATGAAAGGTTATGTACAATTATACCCATGTGCAAGGGGTTTCTTTATTGCAATTTTTGAAAATGCTCGAGATAGGCAGAAGATCTTGCGTGAGGGGCTTTGGTGTTGGGAGAACAAGCATCCTCTAATGCTAAAACCTTGGCACCCATCCTTTTTCCCTGCTTTGGAAACTTTTGACAGGGTATCCTTGTGGGTAAGACTTATGAATTTGCCCTTACATTTTTGGTTTGACTCATGTTTAGAAGCTATTGGTAATTCTTTAGGTAATTTTTTACTTGTTGATGAGGAATCGTTGAACCTCCTACATTCAACATATGCATGAATTTTAGTGGAAATGAATATTACTGAAGGGCTCCCTACATAAATTAATCTTAAAACTTTGAAAGGAAGTTGGGCACAACCTTTGGATTATGAGGCTGTACCCTTTCGTTGCAGAAGATGTTTTCAGAATGGGCACTTAGAAGCCAAATGTGCCAATCAGAGGCATGATAAGTTGGCTACGGTGGAAGGATATTTCCCACCATCATTACATGGTGGAAAAAAAGAATGATCAAATCAAGAGTTTTTCTCAGGCGGTTAGTGAAGCAAAGCATCCAAAATTAGATTCAACTGTAAATCAGGTGGCACAAGACAATGTGCCCCTTCAATGTGAACCAAAGAAGATTATTGTTACGCCTGATGGTAGGGAGAAGAAAAGACCGAGTGAATGTCAAGAGGAGGTGGATGAATCTCAACAGAATGATGGGTGTCTAAATGATGGAAAAAATAAGGAAAGTAACCTGACTGACTGGCATGATGTGGTAGCCATAGTGGAGGATGGTTGGATAACTGTAAAAGGGAAAAAATCAAAGAATTCACAACCATCATTTGATATGATCCTACAATCAACCAAGAAGGGTGGTGCTAAGGGTAAATCTTGATTGCTACGTGACCTTTTCAGGAACAGTCTGACCGTCTTTATGTTTCTTCTGACGGTGGCTCCTTACTGTAGTCTTTTGTTTTTCTGTTCTTCCTGGGGAGTTGGCTCCCTTATTTGTAGCCTTCACTGGGCCCGACCAGTTTCTTCTTCTAGAAAATTAATAAAATTAACCTATTACCGACCAAAAATAATAATGCAATCAAGATGACTACATTTAATTAATATCTTCAGTCAAATTTAGGTGTCTACACTATTCATTCACACTAGTTATTATAGGTTAATCTTTTCAAACTCTAATATGTTTGAGGTATGGTAAGCTTGGACGAATAACAAATTATTGTAATTTCTATTCCAGGTGATATGAATATGGCAGTTACTGAGATCTCGTGTTATCATTTGAATGTAATGCTTGTTTTCATGTAGAGATCGGTGTAGGTTTTAGAGATAATTGATATGGTTCTCATTGGCATGCTCTTTTTTCTTACATGTGTGGCATGTTGGAGGATATGGGGATTTTTCGCTTGATGATGGTTATCATGTTTTCTTTAAAGGTAACTTGTTAAATCATGAGAGCCTGGTAAAGATTCAAATGGTGTTGTACAATGACAAATAGGGAGAGAAATGTAACATAAAAAAAATACTAAGTGAATTACTTCTCCATTTTATGAATTGCACATTAGGAAGGAAGACTATCCCCAATAGGCACAAGAGGTGACTCAAGCTCTAATTGGAAATGTGGTATTTCCTTCACTAAATAATGTAATTGAAATTATTATGTAATGTAATTGATCTATTAGAAAATTCACTAAAAAGATGATCAAAACATACTTATAAAAATGGATATCGAGCTGAAACTAATGGAAACAAAAAATAGAAGACAAATGTGAACTGCTTCAAAAATTTTAGTAAAATAAGGTAGGGACAAGGAGATATTCATTTTTTACCCTAGGTCAGAGAGAAATTTAATCTGTACCTAGCACTTTCAGATGAAATTTTCATGAAATATGCAACTGTTTTTGTATTACCCAAAAAAGATTAGACGGTTCTGTAACCTGTTCCTACACACACAAAAATTGGGGAAAAGGTTGGGAAAAGGGGTTTTCATTGGTAAAACCCCTATTTAGGAATCAACCTTGAAATATGATAGAAATTGCATAAAGGAAACAATGTAAAAATGCAAATTGTTGATTTACCTTGCATAAAACCTCATGAACGGATGTAGAAATCGCTCAAATTTGTGAAGATGATTGAATGTACTTGGAATCCAAAGAGTTGACCTTGGAAGGTGATGTAGGATCAAGGATATTCTCATAAATGCATAGATCTATGATTGTCACTCCTAGATCAAGAAGGTAGATATGCTTGATAGACACATGCAAATAAGGAGAGAGGGAGAAGGATGAATCAATCTTCTTGCTTGATTGATAATTCCTCTACTTGGACATCATGGAGATAAACTTGCATCAATTGGAAAATATTGCCTTTGATTTGATGGACCTTGAAGAAATGGAGCCTTGCAGATCTTGAATTGGATGCTTGCCTACAAATCTTGAATCCAAATCCTCAATTGCTCTTGCTTGCTTAAAATCTTGATAACTTGATTCTGAAAATGTTTGCACTTGATTATGATATCTTTCACTTGATTAACTTGATTATTTTGGGATTCAGAATTGATCCAGACTGAGCACAATTGAAAACCTTGGAAGAAGACCCTGAAATCATGTTCTTGGCAAAATTTAGGCCGAAAACCCTAGGGATAGGTCACCATTAGTGATGTGTCCCAGGGATAGATTGTCATTGGTCATGTGTCCCAAGTAAAGCATGCTCAAATTTCATCAGGATATCAAGGAAAGTGAATAGGTACAGGAAAAGAGCATACATGTCACAAGGATAAAGCATAACGGGCATTCAAACCTCAAAATCACCAAAATGGGGCCTAATAGGTTCTAAAGCATCAAATTATGGGTACTAACTTTTTAGGACTATATATTTATCCCCCACTTTACCGACAATATGAGACAAGCTCATGCTCACCGTAAAGAAGATAAATGTTGGTTTACCCTACTAGATGATGATTAACTGAGAGGGGACGTGAATCAAAAATTATTTAAACTTAACACTTTAAAACTAAACCTTTGATTCAACTCGGTAACTCAAATAACAACAACAATCGAAACTTGTAAATACTTCACAAACTTGATACATAACATATAACATAAGAAAATGACATTCGCAGTTATCAAGCATCACATGTAACACCAAATTTAATGAGGAAACCAATTTGGGAAAAACCTCTGTGGTAATTATCACCCACAAAAAGAAATACTCTTCTGAACTATGCCCGGTTAAGAGCCAATCCGGTTAAATATTACAAGGCACATTTGTTAGATGTGACCATGTTCAGGGGTTTACCTTAGACCTATTAAGATCTTCACCCTTTTAGGAGTGGCCTAGTTAGAGGACTTAAACATTCATCCTAGAATGTCACCTTTCACAAGGATTTACAAAAATACTTGTTGCGTCCACTCGGTTAAGATATTTTCTATTACAAATATTAGTAAGCAACAGTATACTGAATTGATCTGTGATTCTGCAACTATCCTTTGCTTGATCAGATCCCTTATTTTCTCTCTGAAACTACTGGCCTCAACAACTCATCAGTCTCTCCTCTGAATTGGTTCTACACCTCTTTCTCTACTTTGTTTCACTCGGTAGGTTGACCACACCTCTACCCTTCAACTCTTCAATTTGCTAGCATCTCTATATAAACATACAAACTCATCAATATATAGGCCTTATTTTGCCTCTTAATCTTATTGATTAGGTTTTCCTTTAATTGCGCTCAACTGTCAGATCATCTCTTATGAACCGATTCAATGTATTTGCAACTCGGTTAAATGGTTAACCTTTGCCTCGTGACTTATACTTTTCTTGGAACTCACAACTTTTCTTTTGCCGCTTAATCTTCATCTCATATTTTGAACTTGATTTTTCATGACCGTAGATCTTGTAAAAAAATTGTCTTCATCCTTAGCATCTTGATCTTTGTGCCTTCACATTAAATTTGTTCTTCTCTTTGAATTCAATCTTTGTTCAAACTTTGTTCCATGTTCGGTGAATCTTCATTCAGTGTCTGACTTCACTCAGTGTCTGACTTCACTCGGTTACCAACCTTGCTTGGTAACTGACCTTGCTCGGTTGTCAACTTCGCTCGATGATTGTCTTTGCTTTTATCCACCGACTAACACTTCATTTTACAAATAGACTTCTTACTGCTCGGTATCTAGGCTTGTTCCCTTTACCGACTTGAGATTTATGCTTTACCGACTTAACAACATCAAATGTTAAGTAAAAAGAATTATACCAATAGTACCTCATCATTGTCTGATCTTTATTATCTGCCCAATTAAGTTCCTCTCTGAATGATATGGAAACTTAATATAAACTATAAATCAATTGCTTGACATCAATGACAAAATAAAAACTGATCTAACCATTCTACTTGCTTGTATTCTACTGAACTCGGTCTTCATCAACATTACCATCAGTTGGTTAACAATATCCCTCTTTGGCATTGATGGAAACACTATCAATTGATGATGGTTTACTATGATCTCTTTGTATTTTGTCTTCTCCCTCTTAGCTTGTTCTTCCTCTTTTCCTTCAATCACATTCTCCCTCTTACATGTAGTCTCCTTTACTTGTGTATTCATCACTTACTTACTTCTCTCTTTACTTCTCCCTTATGTATTCATCAATTACTTACTTCTCCCTCTTTGAAAACAATGCCAAATATCCATACTCCTGAAATCTTGTTCAGACAGTGAATCATACCTTGCATGTACTAATTTCTCTTTGCATACATAAATCCTTTCATAACTTTAGGCATCACCTAAAGTGTGATCACTAGCATCAACTCAAAATTTAGATATTTCAATGTGTCCTGGAATTGATGCAGCATGCCTCTTGCATTAATGAATGTTGGATAGGGGTAGGACCCCTAATTTACCTCTAAGATACTCAAAAGCATCCTTCAGTAGTGGCTTGGTGAATATGTCAGCTGGTTGTTCTTTTGAATTCACATATTCCAACATTACATGCCCTTCTTGTAATTTCTCTCTCAAGTAATGATACTTGATAGATATGTTCTTGGTCTTTGAATGCATTACTAGATTCTTTGATATGTTTATAGCACTTGTGTTGTCACAATAGATAGTGACTGGATTGGTGATCTCCTCTTGCATACCTTCTAGTAGTTTTTTGATCCATACAATATTTGCACAATTCGTAGTTGTAGCAACATACTCAGCCTTGATAATAGACTGTGATATGAAAATTTGGTTCTTGCTTAGCCATGTAACTAGTCTTTCTCCTAGAAAGAAAGATCCTCCGCTTGTACTCTTTTTTTCATCAATGTTTCCAGCCCAATCAGCATCGATGTAGACTTTCAACTCAAATTCTCCTCCTTTCTTGTATAGTAGGCCGAAATCCTCAGTGCCTTTCAAATATCTAAAAATTCTCTTAACTACATACATATGTGTTTCCTTCGAATCAGAAGAAAACCTTGTAACCATCCCTACTGCATGAGCAATATCAGGTCTATTGTGTACTACATATTGAAACTTACCAAGAATGGATTGGTAGAGTGTCTCATTAACTTATTTTGACTCATCCTCTTTAGATAACTTGCAGCTAGTGACCATTAGTGTTCCATCGATTTTGAGTCATCCATACCAAAGGTCTTTAGAATCTCCTTAATGTACTATGTTTGTGTAATGTAGATCCCATCCTTAACCTATTGAATTTGAAGTGCAAGAAATAATTTAATCTCTCCAATCATCAACATTTCAAACTCCTTTCTCATCTCCTCAACAATATATTTGCACAATGTGTCATTGCCTCCAAAGATAATATCATCAACAAATATCTCAGCAATTTACAATTTGTTATTTCTATCACATTTTAGATACACATTGTTGTTATCACTGGTTCTTTGAAATCCTATTTTGATTACATATGAATGCAATCTTTCATACCATGCTTGGGGTGCTTGTTTCAAGCCATATAGTGCTTTGTGCAATTTGCATACCATGTCTCGGTTAGTATTCTTAGCAAATCCTTCAGCTTATTCAATATATAATTCCTCTTCAAGAATACCATTGAGAAATGTAGACTTAACATCCATTTGATAAACTTTGAATCCTTTATAAGATGCATATGCTAGTAGAATTCTAACTCCTTCTAATCTAGCAACAGGCGCAAAAGTTTCACCATAGTCTATACCTTCTTCTTGTGCATACCCTTTGCAAAATAATATTGCTTTATTTCTTATTACATTACCATGCTCATTCAAAATTTTTATGAAAATCCACTTAGTAGCAATTACATTCTTATCTTTTGGTCTCGGTACTAAAGTCCATGTATTATTCTTTTGAATTTGATCTATCTCTTCCTTCATTGCTTTCATCAAATCTTCACTTTCTAATGCATCTTTTACTTTTGTCGGTTCAAATTCAGATTTTAAGCATGTGTTTTCTCTTACCTTGCTTCTTGTTTGAACTCCAGCAGTATTGTCTCCAATGATTTTACTTGGTGAATGGTGTATTTTCACATATTTTGCCAACATAGACTCGGTACCCAGTGGTATCTCTTCATTTCCATCATTCGATGGAAGCTCTCTCAGCTCATCATCTTCCTCAGATTGTGCTTTCGGTAAGGTATCATGAATCTTAGTTTGTACATAAATAAATCTTTGATAATCTTCAGGTTCCTTCTTATTGTCTTCATCATTCTTCTCTGCAAATTCATCAATCCTCACATTTACAATTTCTACTATTTTGTTAGTATTCTTATTCAAACATTTGTAAGCTTTACTCTTAGTAGAATATCCCAAGAATATTTCTTCATCTCCTTTATATTAAAATTTACCATCTCTTGCATCTTTAAGAATATAACACCTACTTCCAAATACTTTAAAGTAACTTGCATTTGGTTTGTGTCCATACCAGATCTCATAAGGTGTCTTATTAGTTTCCTTCTTCAATTGTACTCGGGTAACTATATAAGTAGCAATGATTACTAGTTCTCTCTAGAAGGTTTGAGAAATGTCATTCTCAATCATCAGTGTTCTAGCACAATCCACAATGGATTTTTTTCCTTCTCTCAGCTATCACATTTTGTAATGGTGTCCTCAGTGCAGACATCTTCCTCTTTATATCATGTTCATTGCAGAAGAGTGTAAACTCATCAAATGTAAACTCTTCGTCTCTGTCGGATCTCAGACATTTCAATTGTCTCCCTATCTCTTTTTCAACTCTATCCTTCTACCAATTAAACATTTTAAATGCATCAGATTTTTCTTTTAAAAACATAACCGACATCATTCTAGAATAATCATCAACAAACAATATGAAGTATCTATCTCCATAGTAGCTTTGTGTTCTCATGGGACCACATAGGTCGGTGTTTACTAACTCCAAAATACCTTGTGTAGTATAAGATTTTCTTGTAAAGACCGATTTAGTCATCTTTTCTATTTGACATCCTTTACACATTACATTCTCATGTTTGTCTCGACTCGGTAAACCTCTTACTCTATTTTTCTTTCTCACTTTTTTTAAGTTGTCAAAATTAACATGAGATATCCTTTTGTGCTATAGTCATACATCTTTAATCTTATAAAGTAGACAACTCCTTATGGATGTATCAAGGTAGAATAAGTTACCTTTAGATTATCCTCCAATGGAAATCAAAATTCCCTTCTAATCAAATACTTTAACCTTCTTGTTTTGAAATACCAGTCGGTGACCTATATTATTCAACTGTGCCACACTCAAAAAATTGTACTTAAGACCTTCAGCCCAATAAACATCATCACATTTAGTATTGTTAAATAGAATTATAGAACATTTTCCCTTCACAAGATATGGGCCATCATTTCCAAATCTGACATTACCTCCATTATGCTCTTTCAAAGTAATAAACTTATCAGTATCACCAGTCATATGGTGTGAGCAATCATTGTCTATAATCCATGTATCATTTTTACTTACTTGTGAGATTAGGTATTTTTCCTCAACATAACTTTATTCATCAGACTCATCTTTAATAAAAACATAGACAAATTATTCTTCATCATCATTGGTGTCATCATTAGATGATCCTCCTTCAATAATGTAGCATGATTTATTTCCTTTGTTCTTAAAGTCTCTGAATCTTTTGAATCTGTTCTCAGTCTTTTTGTTATCTCTATTATCTTTCTTCTTATTATTGTTAGGAAAATTAGAATCTATGTGACCAATCTTATTGCATGTAACAAACTTCAAAGGTAGCATACCTTTGTACTTTCCTTTACCTCTCAATAGCCTCCTAGCCAATAAAGCTTCAAACTCAACTTCATTCTTTTCATCTTCAGCATATAGCTCTTCAAGCTCACTCTTACAACTATAAATCTTTCACTAGCACTACTTGCATATCCATCACTAGATCTAGAATCTCTAGACTTTCTGATAGTCAAAGATGATTTGAATGTAGATTCAATCTTAGAAGTAGAAGGCAAACTATTATCAAAATCATTCAGCTCAAAATAAGTTATCTTACCAATTGTAGCATCCAAAGTAACAACCATCTATGGAATGGATCTCATCTCTTGAATAACAGACACTCGGATGGCATAGATAGGTAGTAGTGTTCTTAGCATCTTGCTTGTAACATCTTCTTCTTCAATGGTTCCACCAACACCTCTAATAGAAATGGAAATCTATTTTAGTCTTGTGTTGTATGCTACAATGTTTTCTCCTTCTTTCATTCTCATTTATTCAAACTTTCTTCTAAGCTTTCAGCCTTAGCCTTCTAAACATGTTGATATCTTCCATAAACCATTGCAAGCTTATCCCACATCTCCTTAGTTGTATTACATCCTTGTAGATCATTGAACTCTAGGTCAGTGAGAGTAGAAGATATCTCTATCATGAATTGTGTGTGTTCTTGTCTTTCTCTTATCTTCTCAAGTGTAAAGGGACAAATTAGTGGAGGCGAGTACTCATTTTCAAGATGATTCAGTGCATAATCTCCAATACCAGATATGTGAAGCTTCATTGTATTATGCTATATGGAAAAGTTATTATTGTTCAACTTAGGTGCTTCCCTCTTAAACATCTTCAAATCTTTAACTCAAGTACCTTCAAACGTATCTTCTCGGAGCACTAGCTTTGATACCAATTGTTGGTTTACCCTACTAGATGATGATTTACTGAGAGGGGGGTGGGTGAATTGGAAATTATTGAAACTTAATACTTGAAAACTAAACCTATGATTCAACTCGATAACTCAAATAACAATAACCAAAACTTGTAAATACTTCACAAACTTTATAAACAACATATAACATAAGCAAATGACATCCACAGTTATCAAGCATCATATGTAACACAAAATTTAAGGAGGAAACAGAATCTGGGAAAAACCTCTGTGGGAATCATCACCCACAAAAATAAATACTCTTCTGAAGTATGCTTGGTTAAGAGCTAATTTGGTCAAAGATTACAATGCACATTTGTTAGATTTGATCCTGTTAGGGGATTTACCTTAGACCTGTTAAGATCTTAACCCTGTTAGGAGTGGCCTGGTCAGAGGAATTAAAAATTCATCCTAGAATGTCACCTTTCACAAGGATTTATAAAAATACTTGTTAGGTCCACTCAGTTAAGAGATTTTATGTTATAAAGATTAGTAAGCAACAATGTACTGAATTGATCTATGATTATACAACTATCCTTTGCTTGATCAGATCCTGTGTTCCCTCTTTGAAACTACTGGCATCAACAACTCATCAATATCTCCTTTGGACTAGTTCTACACCTCTTTCTCTACTATGTTTCACTCGGTAGGTTGACCACACCTCTACCCTTCAACTCTTCAATTTGCTAGCATCTTTGTATAAACATACAGACTCATCAATATCTAGGCCTTGTTTTGCCTCTTAATCAAATTATTTATTAGTTTTCCTTCAATTGTGCTCAGTCATCAGATCATCTCCTATGAACTGATTCAATGTATCTACAACTTGGTTAAACGGTTAACGTTAACCTTTGCCTCGTGACTTGCACTTTTCTTGGAACTCACAACTTTGCTTTTGCAACTTAATCTTCATCTCAGATTTTGAACTTAATTTTTCATGACCATAGATCTTGTAACAAACTTCATCTTCATCATTAGCATCTTCTTGATCTTTGTGCCTTCGCATTAAATTTGTTTTGCTCTTTGAATTCAATCTCTGTTCAAAATTTGTTTCGTGCTCGATGACTCTTCACTCAGTGTCTGACTTCTCTCGGTTACCAAACTTGCTTCATAACTAACCTTGATCGGTTTCAACTTCGTTCGGTGACTGTATTTTCTTTTCTCAACCAACTATCACTTCATTTTACAAATAGACTTCTTACTGATCAGTAATGAGGCTTGTTCCCTTTACTGACTTAACCTTTCTTCTTTATTGACTTAACAACATCAAATGTTAAGTAACAAAAATTATACCAATAGTAAATCATCATTGTTTGATCTTTATTATCTAACTAATTAAGTTCCTTTCTGAATAATATGGCAACTTAATATAAACCAAAAATTAATTGTTTGACATCAATGACAAAATAATAACTAATCTAACCATTCTACTTGCTTGTATTCTATTGAAATCGGTCTTCATAAACATTACCATCAGTTGGTTAACAATAAATGCATAATAATTATATTATCAAGGTCAAGGAGACAGAAACATCAAGCCCCTAATTGACTCAATTCTTCATTGAATCTGAAAACAAGATAAGAGAGGCATCATTTGAAAGAGAGAGAAAGAGAAAGGAGATAGAAAAGCGTGATCACTATCCTAGTAATGGATTTCCTTATTATGGATCACTCAATGGAAAAAATTCCAAAAGATGGCATTGAAGGTGTAGCAAGTTGTGTTATGCTAGTCAATCCATAAAAAATGATCAGTCTTTAAGAAAAGCATTGTCTCCATTAAGGGATACGACAAGAGAATGATTAGACCTAAGGGAAGCATTATCTCCTTAGGGATCAAGAAAAGTGATTAGACCAAAGGAAATCATTGTCTCCTTAGGGATCAAATAAGGGGTATCAGTCCTCAAGGAAATCCTTGTCTCCATTAAGGGATCCAATAAAAAGGATAAACGCAAGAAGTGTTGTCACCTTGGTAATCCGCAAGAGGTTGCATTGAATCATTTTGTATGTGTGTGCAAAATGTGAAACATGGAGTAGAGTGTATTCCCCCACATTAAAGCGATTGTGAATGCCTTAATGGGAGCAATGGATTTAAAAAAGAATACATGCACCCATAAGAAAAAATTTCACTATGAGACGCCCCCAAGAAATGACAAATCAATGGAAATGAACACCTGGAAAAAGAGAGCACGGAAGGGATATACTAACTCTAGGGTCAATGTCATCATATGGTACATGAGATATTATATCAAAATTAAATGTCATCATTCCCCAAAGGTAGCAGAACTAAAAAACACAATAGAAGAATGTCACGTAAGAGCTAAGAAGATGAGTCTTTTGGGTTAGCATGACAGAGACAAAAAAGAATAGTTAGCTATTATTTTACATCATCCCTAATCAGACAACACAAAGGCACATTTACAAACAACGGAACATGCACAACATAACATGTAGAAACATATAGAAGAAGTGAGATACAAATAAAATAATATTTACGACATTTCAATTCCTTTATCACCTTATACCAACAGAGAAACAATGATCATTTAAAGAAATATAATAAAACATATAAAAAGAAACACATCACGGAGGAAGCACATCACGACAAACAAGAAAGCGCACAAAATCTGCCACACTGTTGGAATTAAGGAAAACTAGGAGGGGGTGAATAAGTGTTTTGTTATTTTTAACTTTATTGATCAGATTCCATAAACATAAACCAAAACCAATAAGAAATAATAAACTAAAATAAAAATCATACATCCACACCATTATGAAGCCGTTATTTTTATCATGGAAACTCGGTTAAGGGAAAAAATACAGTGGGGATGATACCCACAAGTATTTACTCTCTAGAATAAGTACCATGTTAAAGGTTTGTTACAAAAAGGGGAATGCACATGCATTCAGGGTTACAGCCTAGAGCTCAGAGATCAATAAAAAAAGAGCGCTACAACCCTTACAAAAGCTCATTGCTTTAGAAATGGATTTGGACTACAATCCAAAATGATGAACTAGAAGATATCATCACATACGCTGATACAGTTGCATGCAAGAACAATACAAAATCTCTTCTCAAATATCAATCGAACCCTAAATTGAAAATATTTCACACATACAACATATAATCAAAAAATATTTCACCATTCCTATATCAAATCATCATAAAAAATTGATCTTGTTGGAAAGATTGCTACAATGTAGACACTTGTTATTTTGGCATTGATGTCAAACCTTAACTAGTGAGACTATTGTTGTATGTTTGAGTACTTTATCCATTGATTGATGAAGATTTGAAAAGAATGTGATAAAAAGAAGACCAAGGAAATGGTTGAGTTATGAGTATACACCAGGGTACTTGATCATTTGGCACTATGGCAAAGTGATACGTTGTTTATCTATCACTGACTGTTCACTAGAAGGTCAATGCCAAGCAAAGCAAAGTCGATGCCGAGCAAAGTGAAAGGTGATGCCGAGAAAAGCAAAGATGATGTCGAGCACTAGTGAAATGTCGAGCGACAGTGAAATGCCAAGGGAGACAGAGAAATTTGAGCATCAGTATTTCATTTATTGATGAGATTTGAGATCTATGGCCGACATAGTTGATTCTATTGGGATATACATTGTTAATTAAGATTGGTCCACATTTATTTAATGCATGGGAAACCGTTATTAGCGCATGGATTCAATGTTTAATTAATGACTGTATTGGAGAAGTAAATTAAATGTAATGATGAAAGGATCTGTTGGATCTTACTTAACCTAAGATCTACGATCTTGATTAAGTGGCAAAAATATTTATCTGACCTAGATGAAGAGGTATAATATAACCTACTATGGTTATTGTCATGGTATCCAAGTGTAAGGAGAATTTGTATGCAAGAGTAGTGCATGGTTAATTGACTGATTGGCAAGACCTAGCAAAGAAGGCTGAGCAGAGAAGCAGAGAGAGATTGCTTGACGGATTTCCAAGCAGATCTGAAGTTTGAGATGAAAATGGAGGCCATTCAGTAAATTAGCATTAAGAGCTGAAACTGGATCTGGATCTGGATCTGCAAAGTAAGTTGTATGTATCAGATCACACCTGTTGATTACTTTTTAACCATTGTACCAGTTCAAATCCTTTAATCAAGTTGACCTAATAGTCATTGTTTAAATCCTTTGAACAAGGTGACATTCAGATTGGAATGTTCTAAGTCCTCTAACAAGGCCACTCCTAAGAGGGTGATTAAATCCTTTAACCACGTCACATTTGACAGTGTGTTTTGTAACCTTTAACAGGGTTGGCTCCTTATAGGGCATCACTTCAGAAGAGTGAAATTTTGGTAGCATGTTACTGGTGGTTTTTCCCATATTGGGTTTCCACGTTAAATAATGGTGTCAAAATGTGTGAATGTTATTGTTGTGTTTTATTGTTACGTTTCTGCAAGCTTATTTCATTAATTATAGTAAATTGCAAACTTTTGTTGTTTATTGTTACCGAGCAGATCTAAGTTGTTAAAGTTGGTTTAAAGTTTTATATGGGAACATCTGGACCTGAGGATAACTGATTCACCCCCCCCCCCTCTCAATTCATCTGAATTCATCCTAACAATTGGTATCAGAGCACAA
>MU225665.1:28686-40210 GCA_018584345.1 Thuja plicata | reverse complement strand
AAATGGTAAACTTGATGCTAAAGGAGAAGAAGGCATATTTCTTGGATATTCTACTAAGAGTAAGGCATACAAATGTTTGAATTCTAACACTAACAAAATTATGGAAAGTGCAAATGTTAGAATTGATTAATATGCAGAAAGAAATGAAGTTGAAAGCATGATTGAGCCTGAAAGTTATAGATAATTCACATATCCTGAAGAGGAGGATTATAACGAAACTGAAAATGAAGTTGTCGAGCAACAGTCTGCACCTGTTGAGACACAAAATGAAATTGCCAAGCAACAGGAGGTGACTGCCGAGTTATCTGATAAAGATGCCAAGTCACAATTTCACCCTAAATTGAACTTGAACGATCAAATTGAAGCTGAGAAAGAGCCTATTTTGGAAAAATATGTAAGAAGGCACCATAAACCTGATGAAATCATAGGAGCAAAGGATTATGTAGTTATGACAAGAAAAAAATTAAGAGAAGACACATGTTTGCTATGTGATTTTGAGCCTAAGACAGTAAATGATGTTTTGGACAATGAAGACTGGATTCAAGCCATGAATGAAGAGATAGACCAGATTGAAAAGAACAAGACATGGACACTAGTACATGTATGTGGTAAATTTGGCCTTGTTAACTCACCATACACTTCAACATAGTCCTTCTTCATTAGATACACACAAGACTGAATATGAGATTATTCATCATGTCTGCCTGCATGATTCGACCTATTGCCTTCTATCCAGATGGGGTTTTCAAAATAGCTCTTAGAACAAGAGTCTCACAACCATAGACCAATCTAGGAACGAAGGATTTTTCTCCATGAATGCAATACAATGCAAGATTATTCTAAGAATTGAAAGATGCAAGATTAATCTAAGACATGATTTCAATGCAATTATTCTAGAAATTGAAAGTAATCTATTGCAAAATGAAATTATTCTATATGAGATTATCAAGAAATGTGGCTATAATTCAGTATTCTAACAATGCATGAAAATGAGTGGGGGTTTTGAATGAGGAATGAGAGTTCTTTTATAGACTCAGAGGTTGTTCAGAATGGAGAGTTTCATCTTTTGAAATAAAACAGATAGAAAAGCCAGTTCAGAATAGAAAGCTTTACTTAAAAGAATACAATAAATTGTTTTCTCTTTACTTTAACTGTTTTCTTTCTTTGATTTAATTCTGTTTTATTTGATTTATCTGTTTTCTTTCTCTTTAAAGCATAATTAAAGAGAAGTTTTTAATTCTGAACTCAAGAGAAGATTTTGTTGACAATATTTAATTAATTAAATAAATATGACCTCATAATTACTTTTTCTCAGTTATCTGAATAATTAAATTCAATTATTGAAAATGAGGATATTTATTTAATAATTAAATATCATTTAATTCTTTTTTTATGTGTCTTAGCTAAAGAGGGTGAATTCAATTTAATTAAAGTGTTAGGACTTTATGATTAAATTAATTCGATCATAAGGTTTGTTTAGCCAATAGATATTTAGGAATTAAATATAATGTATGATTAATGCAGATTTAAGATTTTCTGCATTTGACACTCAGGTCTAGTAGAGTTACTTAAAACTCAGAATTGCCTAGTACAATAGGACTTAGATGATCCAGAAGAATGACAAATGCGACAAAATTGGTTAAGGTCGCAAGATGCCAATTTTGGGGTGTTACATTTTGCCCCTCTTTGAATTGATGTGTGAGTAGTGCATTGATTCAAAGAATAGTCTGATGCCTGAAGCACAGAATGATAGATTTCAAAATTGACGATGCAAAGATTTTAGAGTCATCTCCAGATTAGAGCTTGACTCTCTGAAGTCTAGGTTAGGTTGCCAAGATGCCGGTCAAGTAGATTTTTCGAGGGTCATCTCCAAAATGAAGCTTGATCCTCAGGGATTTGGGTTAGAATGTCCTGATACCTAATAGATTAAGATTTTGAGAATCATCTCCAGAACGAAGCTTGATCCTCAAGGATCCGGGTTAGAATGCCCTGATTCCTAATAGATTTGATATCTTTCACAAGGTTGTCCCCAGAACAAGGCTCAACTTTTAGGAGTCAAGGTTAGATTGCATTGATACCTGTCCAACAAGATAATCAATAGAGATTTTAAGACTATCTCCAGAATGAAGCTTAGCCCCCCAATATCTAGGTTAGATTTCCAAGACACTAGTTAGATTGATATCTTTCACAAGGCTATCCCCAGAACAAGGCTTAACCTTCAGGAGTCAGGGTTAGATTGCCCCGATACCTGTCTCAAAAGATAGTAAATAGAGATTTAGAATTATCTCCAGAGCAGAGCTTGATTATCTGGAGTCAGGGTTAGATTGCCCCGATACCTGTCCCAAAAGAATAGTTTTTCAAGAGCCATCTCCAGAACGAAGCTTGATCCTTAAGAATCTGAGTTAGATTGCTCAGATACTTAATAAATTGACAAGATGTAAGGAACAAAGATGCCCTTATTGATTATGGAGTATCCATTTTTGACTATGAAGTATGAAAAAATGAATATGCCCCAAGTGACGAGATGCCCCTAGCAATGAGGACTTTTGAAAATCAGATCAGATTGGTTGAAAAATAGATTCAATGATGTAATCATCCTGCCCCCTCGGGAGTGAAATGGAAATATGACACGTCATAAATGATGATGGAGAGTGAAAAATCGCAGATAGATGTTGAATCAAAGATCAAGAAGAAATTAGAATAGATTATGGAAGAATTCAAAAAATTTAGAATCAATTTCAAGCAATTTTGAGGTTTGGTTGACCAAATTTGACTAGGGTTGACCAGAGTTGACTTTTGAGAAAAAAAGTCAAAGTTTTGAGAAAATGATGATAAGATAAGATTCTGACAAGAAAGTGACGTCAGAAATTCAACTACACAAGCGTCCGATTGCGTCGGTCCCAAAAATTTTAAAATGCGATTTTGAGCTATATAGAAGTGTCAGATTTCAATTTCGATTTCAATTTCGATTTCGATCATGAAAATAGATTCAGAGCAGTTAAATTAGGTAATGGTGAAGTTTTTGCGCAAAACGGAGCACTTAAAAAGATTAGGTCAAAACCTATATAAGGATGAAAAGGTCATTTTCAAATCATTTCAACATTTTGACTTTTACAAACGGAGCTCTGAGCGAAAATGGTGGTCTCCTACATCACACACCGATTTGAGCGATCTAGGAGGCATAGTCGGCCCGCAGTGTACAGACCTCTAGTAAGTGGTCGATAAACCTCCTTGCATTTCAAATTTGATCAATTTCTGTCAATTTTTTATTATTTTTCTACGTTTTTAGGAAATGGTCCGCGGGTTTTCACGTGAAGAAGTAGTTTCTTCACGCGTTCCGTAGGAAAATCTCGCGCGATAAAACACCTTTTCACGCCATTCGGTGGGAAAGATCGCGCGAGAGAGTACCCAAGTTTGCATGGAAAACCCTTCCATTGGGTTTTTTCTTTTGCGACAAGTCAGAAAACTTTGCGCGAAGGTCAAGTATCTCGTGACCCGAAAAACTTCTTCGCGCGAAAGAGTACTTTGTCGCATGAAAATCTGCTTCTTTGCATGGGAAAAAGTGAACAATTAGAACATGAAATTAGTCTACATCACATCCAATAGCTTTTACATTAGCGTTGTTACTATCTGTAGGATGTCTTTAACGCTTTAATATCTTGTTATGCTTTGATTATCTCCGATTATTGATCGTGCACTGTTGTTTGCATGTCTTGCAGGTTAACTTTTTAGACATTGCTTTCCGATCACACCACCCGGTGATTAGCAGATTAGTATCACAGCTGGATGATGCAGAGACAACGCATCTAGGTACATTGGGCCTGACCTCTCTATGTGATGTACCCGAGATTTGGGTAAATCATAGATTACTAGGAGCATTGGTTGAGCGTTTCCACTCGAAGACAAACATGTTCTATCTGCCACAGGGTGAGATGACTGTAACACCTGAGGACATCTACAAAATTCTGAGGATCCCATTCCACGGTGCCAGGGTAGAGTATGAGATGCAGCCCAAGTTAGGGACACTATCCTTGAGAGAGATTTTACAGGATGATCTGGTCATGGGGAGGGCTATTCCTTGGGAGGATCTGATCAGCGAGTATGGACCAACCCACAGGTTGTCAGTGGTGTTAGCATGCTTCCTTGGTTGTTACCTGATGCCCGATCATGGATAGCATGGTCTGGAGTGTGGCTGGGGTAGGATGCTTCAGCAGATGTTAGCATGGCCCCGACATTATGGATGGGGTCAGTGCATGCTGGCCCACATGTATCATGAGATGCATGAGATCGCCTATCGAGAGCGAAGAGTATGGACGTTGGGTGTTCATATTACAGGTATGGGCCTGGGAGCATCTTCCTATGACTAGGTTGATATGCGAGGATATGAGGCACCCTCTAGAGCCTTATATATGCAGATATAGAGGGATGATTACCCAGCCAGCGCTGGGTAAGATAGATCAGTGGTGAGCCCAGCTCAATGACTTAGCAGCGGTAGTCTGGAGACCGTGGAGACTGACTGAGGCCTTAAATGATGCAGCAGAGTAGCTCAGCCATATGTTTTGCTCATGTGCTATGATCGGTCATGCAATCACAGTGATAGAGAGATTCCTGTAGAAGTGGGTATGGTGGCAGTTCGGTCGTCCACAAGATATTTCTCAGGAGTACACAACATATGCATGATTTACAGATGAGATTCAGAGGAGCTGGCTGATGAAGCTAGACTAGGGCCACACCATGATTGACATTTGAGCCTTGGCCCCAGTGCAGTGGGATTATCTATGAGATGTAGCAGATGGTAGCATAACCGTCGAGTATAGGGAGCATTTTGTTACACATCTATTCCCTAGGTTCACGGATCCAGTTGGGATGGAAGGCCGAGGGCACATAGTACAACCACAGGTAGTACAGCCATAGGTGGTATAGCAGCAGGTGCACATGCCCCCACCACAGTGGAGTACACAGCCAGGGCTACAGCAGGGTCCCCGACCCTGGATAGTACAGGTAGACATCCCCGCTTGACATATGGGGATGGACATTGGGGCCAGTGGCAGTGGTAGCATGAGATAGTCCCGACGACAAACTGTAGAGCAGACAGTTGAGGAGCAGCAGGTACCCCCATAGGATGAGGTACAACAGGAGGATCTGATGCAGGAGGACTAGCCTACGCAGGATCTAGCACAGGATCCACATCGACGGTCGCGGGAGAGAGCTCGACAGCTCTCGAGACAAGTTAGAGATTTGACTATACAGGTGGCCATGTGAGATGCATGATTATTAGACAGAGATCGAGAGATACAAGATCTCTGAGAGGAGCTACGGGTAGCGTAGGAGGAGGTGTGACATTAGACTACTCAAGCGACGTATTACTATGCATCGTATATAGGGGTGGTGCCTGATGAGGCATCACAGGTCGCCAGATTTTTGACCTATGCTAGAGGGTCAGAGGGTGCACAGGCACCACCTCCACCAGATAGGCCTCCACCTCCACCTCCTCTAGGTGACAAGGGAGAAGGCCAGAGTTAGTTATGATAGATAGATGAGATCATAAGATATATCTGATGCGTTGGCATCCATGTATTTATATCACCATTTTGAGATAGATCATGCTCGAGTAGCACCATTTTGTATTTGTATCGACACATTGGATATATATATATATATATATGAGCTCGTCTTTTGATATCATTACATGTGTCATATTGTCTTTTATGAGATGTTTCCTATATGCTGAGATGGTTAGATGATTTAGAATGTATGCAAATGTATGAACATGTTTTAAATATATGTAGATGTATGAAATGCACATGTTGATGTAGATGTAAAATATGTATGTATGTAGATGATTTATGTAAATGCAATTATGAATAAAAAATCCAAATGCAATGTGTAGATGGTAATGAGTTGTGAATATGAATATGTATATGGTACTAACATCTCATGCAGGATGACAAATGCTAACCAAAAGAACATGTGAAGAATCGAGCGCGAGGATCGAACACCTGTGCAATCGTGATGAAACCAGGACAATGAAGAAGAACTCCCCAATGTATGAACCCAGAAGAATGCAAGGAAAAGAACACTGAATCACTGCCACAATGCAAGTCTTAGAATGAAAATGCAATCATATGCTAGATGCAATATTAGAGTGCAATTCTAGGACATGGTTGTGAGACCCATCGTCAAATCATCATCATTGAGCATTTTTTGGAACATCAAAGTCGATACAACCCTTACTGGCGCCACAATGCAACCATAAGGATATGAATATGACTTGTCATCGGATAAAATGTAGGAAACAAACGTAAGCACCAGGGCACAAAAGCCAAGATGACTTGAACATTGTTTCTAGTTAATGTTGCAAGAGTACACCAGTATCAAGGCATTCAAAGCCGAGATAACCATGAGTGCGATCATGTGTAAACAAATAGATCAATAACAAACAAAGTAATAACAAACAGAGCAATAACATGCAAGGAGATAGTACTAACCTCACCATGGCATACAAATAAACAAGATCGAGAGATTTGAGGCTATTCCACCTTAATGCGGGAGCTCTTATCACATACACCCTATTTATTTTACATTGCCAGATCATCGGGACAACACCAAGCAATAGACAAAGAAAATATCAATGAAATCCATAAGAACAGACAGCATACAAAGAAAGATTCAGGCATAGCTCAACCAGTTTCAAAGTTTGTGAATGTATATGTGTATGAGGTGTTGAAAAACACCGTTATGCTTGTGAGTGCATTATGTTTGATTGTTATTGACAGATGTTTATGTTTGAGATATCTGATGTGTGTTAAAAAAATATAGATGTGTCCAAAGATAGTGTTAAAAAATACTGTGTATGGTGGTGTTGAGAAACACCAGTTTGTGTCAGTAGCGAGTTTGTCCTTGAGAAGTGACAAGATTACTGACTCAAGTGTAAACCAAAGATGTGATCAGATGGGGGGCCCATGCCCCCAAGTAATGATGACTGACTTGACGTATGTTGCAAGGAAAAATTAGATTTGGTTTCCCCCAAGCGTATGGCGCTGAATCAAAGTCAAGTCAGGAGGGTTTGCAAAGGCACCAGAGTGTCACGAAAGTGACCAAAAGCTATGTACAAGCTAAAGCAAAGAATCATCAAGATTGAGTATCGATAGATATAGCGCTTGGGTATAACTCCAACTGTAACAAATGTGAGCAATCTCAATAGAATAGTGACAGTAGACAGACGTAGTGAGAACCACTAGTGACTGACGCGAGAGAGATGCTCAAGTGAAGAGATCATAGGACTAGCAAGACATCAGTAGGCAGACGTAGTGAGAACCACTGGTGACTGATGTTAGGGAGATTCTCAAGAAGAGAGGACTCAGTATAAGCTAAGTGATAGTAGGCAGTCGCAGTGAGAACCACTGGTGACTGTCGCAAATTATATCCCAAAAGGTAATAGGACAGTGCCCCCTAGACCAGGAGGGTTGCCCCGAGAGTATGACCAGTTTCAATCCATGTGAGTTGGTGTCTTGACGGGAACTGAAAGCAAATGCAAGTAGGAAAGCAGCAAAGCAAATGCATAAAGCCAAGGGGTGTTGTGATAGGTATAACATTGTGGAACAAGAGGTGCCTGTTTACCAGGTTTTCACCTTCTTGGTAGAAATTCTTTTTTTGCTACCATGACACCTGTTTACCAGGTTTTCATCAATGACACTTTTTTTCTCTTTTCTCTTTTTTTTTTGTATTTTTCTTTTTTTAATTTTTTTTGTATTTTTGGAATATATGATTTTTTTGGAGATACATCAAAGCGCCTATTGCTAGGTTTTCACTAAGATGATCATTTTTTCAGGACTTTTTTATTTTTTTAGAATTTTTTCAGGACTTTAGTATATACATGAGCACACTGAAGATGTCTAACCTGTAGAACCGCTTCAGATGGAGAGCGTTGATGGGATCTTTGAGTGGTTCTCCTTCAGTAGTAGAAAGTTGATAGGTACCAGACCCAAACACTGTAGTAACAATATACGAACCAAGCCAACTTGGTTCAAATTTTCCTTTCTGGATCCGATGTTGTTGATTCTTAGGGTTCTCCCTCAGAACAAGGTCACCCGCTTGGAAATCCCTTGGTCTGACCTTCTTGTTATAGATTTTGGACATCCTTTTATGGTATGCTCTAAGGTGATCAAACACCACTTGTCGACATTCATCAAGTAATTTTAACTCTTGTAGCCGAGATTTTATATTATCTTCATCAATAATGAGGCCTTTCAGGGAGACTCGCAAAGAAGTAATCTCAACCTCAATTGGTAACACAGCATCTGCTCCATAAACCAAAGCATAGGGAGTAGCCCTTGTTGGTGTTCTTATACTTGTCCTTTATTCCCAAAGAGCTAGATTGATCTGGAGATGCCAATCTCATCCAGATTTGTGCACTGTGATATGCATGATTTTAAGGATTGTCTTGTTGGATGCTTCCGCCTGTCCATTACCCTAAGGGTAATAGATGGAAGACCAATGTTGAGTAATTTTAAACTTAGAGCATAGCTCTGTCAAATCCTTGTTTTTGAATTATCCCCCATTATCAGTGATTATTGCTGAGGGTACACTATGTCTGTAGATGATGTAGTTGAGAATGAACATAGCCACTGATTTTCCATTGGCAATAGTGAGAGGAATTGCCTCCACCCACTTGGTAAAATAGTCTGTAGCTGTAATTATAAACTTATGTCCATTTGAGGACAAGGGATAAATCTAACCCACTAAGTCAAAGGCCCATTGTTGAAATGGCCAAAAAGTAATGAAGGGAATAAGCTCCTTGGCTGGAGCATGAATCAGATTGCCATGTAGTTGACATTTTTTGCAAGACTTAGCAAACTGTGTAGCTTCCTTTTCCATATCTGGCCAATAGTAACCAACTCTAATAAGTTTACGGGCCAATGTCAGGCCATTAGAGTGAGACCCATGAATGCCTTCATGCACCTCTACTAACACTCATTTGGACTCATCGAGTTCTAAACACCTAAGGAGGGTACCATCTAGACCACGTCTATACAAGTCATTAGCTATGATGACAAATTGTGAAGCACTATGAATTAAGTGATGTTTCTCATTCTGGGTGTAAGTGTTTGAAACAATCTAGTCACAAAGGTAGGAAAAGATATGATGGTAGCGAGATGAGTCATGTCCAATGACAGAACAGATCATCTGGGAATCAGGGGAATCATTGGCTGGGTAGCGTAACGTCTCCACTAGGAATTCATGTTGAAAATCATTTTCTGGCATCTGTAGCATGGAGGAAAGAGTAGCCATGGCATCTGCTGCTTTATTATTTGCCCTTGGAACTTGTTGAAATGTGATGCGAGTAAAATAATTTTTGAGGTCATCAACCAACCGTTTATAAGGCATCAACTTGTCATCCCTTGTCTGATAGATATCATTTACTTGATTGATGAATAACTATGAATCTCCAAGGACATTGAGTTCATATACTCGCCACTCAAGGGCGATCTTCATACCATTGATTAGGGCTTCATACTCAGCAATACTGTTTGTACAAGGAAACAACATCTTATATGCTTTTGGTAAAGAGTATCTTTGAGGTGTAATGAATAGTATCCCAACACCTGACCCCTATTGGGTAAATGAACCATCAAAAAACATGGTCCATGATTGATGTGTAAGAAGTAATATAGACTCGTCTAGAAATTCAATGTGCAATGGTTGATGATCTACTAGAGGTGCTTCTGCCAATTGATCTGCTATTGCCTTTCCTTTCTACATATTCAATATCAAATTCACTGAGAAGCATGACCCATTTAGCTAGTCTACCTGTGAGGGTAGCTTTACTGAGCAAATATTTCAGAGGATCAATTTTAGCAATTAGGTGTGTAGTATGAGCCAACATATAGTGCCGCAATTTTTGTGAAGCAAATACCATGACAAGGAAAGCTTTCTCTATAGCAGAATATTTTGTTTCATATGAGACCAGAGTTTGACTAATGTAATAGATAGACCTTTCTTTGTTGTGCTGATCTTCTTGAGCCAATAGGATACCCAAAGATGTATCCATAGCAGATATGTAAAGTATAAGTGGCTTCCCATGAATAGGAGGCATCAAGATTGGCAGGTTTGCAAGATACTATTTGATTTGTGTGAACCCTTAATCACATTCTTTGTTCCATTGATAAGCCACACCCTTGTGTAAAGTCTTGGTAAATGGTTGTGACTTGTCCGCCAGTTGAGAGATAAAATGTCGGATAGACTGCAGTCGGCCTTGAAGTCCTCTCATTTGTCTAATATTCTTCTGCGGTGAAATTTTCATGATAGCTTGTACTTTTGCAGGATCCACTTCAATGCCTTTGGCAGAGATGATATAGCCAAGCAATTTTCCATATGTTACTCCAAATGCGCATTTCTTAGGATTGAGCCTTAGAATGAATTGTTCCATACAATCTAGTATAGGACCTAGATCTGCAAGATGTTTCTTTCGGTGCATGCTCTTACCTAAAGTGTCATCCACACAATCTTCCATTGTTTTATGCATCATGTCATGAAATATGGTGGTGACAACTCTCTGATATGTAGCACCAGTATTTTTGAGTCCAAAGGGCATGACATTCGAACAGAAAGTGCCCCAGGCACATGTGAAAGAAGTTTTCTCTTGGTCCTCTGGCACAATTTTTATCTGGTTATAGCCAGAGAAACCATCCATTAGTGAGTGCATTTCATACCCTGCTTTCATATCTATAATCATATCAATATTAGGCAATGGAAAATCATCCTTAGGACATGCCAAATTCAAGTCTCTGAAGTCTGTGTAGACTTGTATAGATTTATCATGTTTTGATACTGGAACAATATTAGAGATCCACTTGGCATAGTCAATTACTTTGATAAACACTACCTTAAGAAGTTTCTCTAATTCAGCTTTGAAAAGTAGAGCCACATTTGGATGCATTTTTCAAAGATTTTTCTTGACGGGTTTGACACCTGGTGCAATGGACAAATGATGCATGATTAGATTAGGGTCTAATCCCGACATGTCTAAATATTTCCATGCAAAGTTTATCTTTTTGCTTCTGAAGAATGTAGTAAATTCCTCTCTTTCTGCCTCTGATAGTGATTGTGCCAAGTGAATGATCTGAGGTTCTGCCTCTGTACCCAAGTTGATAGGTGTAACCACCTAAATTTGGTCTGTTGCAACTATAGACCCTATTTTCCATAAGTGTAATCATACCCTCGATTATGTCCAAATGACCCTGTTATTGCTTGGCATAATTCTTCGAATCAATTTAATGTCCTAGGTGTTTTTTATCACTAAATTATATTGACTATTATAGCCATACAATTCAAATAAATTCAAACCAATTAAATCAAATCAAATTCAAACATGGCTATAGCATTTAATTATAAAGAAATTAAATAAATCCCTAAATCAATTACTCACTTGCAAAATAACCCATTCCCCTAGCCTATTTAATTTAATTAAAATGGCTATAGTCCCCTAATTATTAAAAAGAAATTAAATTGTTTAAATAATTAA
>MU225665.1:10193-21557 GCA_018584345.1 Thuja plicata | reverse complement strand
ATTTGGCCTTGTTAACTCACCATACACTTCAACATAGTCCTTCTTCATCAGATACACACAAGACTGAATATGAGATTATTCATCCTGTCTGCCTGCATGATTCGACCTGTTGCCTTCTATCCAGACGAGGTTTTCAAAATAGCTCTCAGAATGAGAGTCTCACAATCATAGACCAATCTAGGAATGAAGGATTTTTCTCCATGAATGCAATACAATGCAAGAGTATTCTAAGAATTGAAAGATGCAAGATTAATCTAAGACATGATTTCAATGCAATTATTCTAGAAATTGAAAGTAATCTATTGCAAAATGAAATTATTCTATATGAGATTATCAAGAAAGGTGGCATTAATTCAATATTCTAACAGTGCATGAAAATGAGTGGGGGTTTTGAATGAGGAATGAGAGTTCTTTTATAGACTCAGAGGTTGTTCAGAATGGAAAGTTTCATCTTTTGAAATAAAACAGATAGAAAAGCCAGTTCAAAATAGAAAGCTTTATTTAAAAGAATATAATAAATTGTTTTCTCTTTGCTTTAATTTTTTTCTTTCTTTGATTTAATTTTGTTTTAATTGATTTATCTGTTTTCTTTCTCTTTAAAGCATAATTAAAGAGAAGTTTCCAATTCTAAACTCAAGAGAAGATTTTTTTGACAATATTTAATTAATTAATAAATATGACCTCATAATTGCTTTTTCTCAATTATCTGAATAATTAAATTCAATTATTGAAAATGAGGATATTTATTTAATAATTAAATATCATTTAATTCCTTTTTATGTGTCTTAGCTAAAGAGGGTGAATTCAATTTAATTAAAGTACTAGGACTTTATGATTAAATTAATTCGATCATAAGGTTTGTTTAGCCAATAGATATTTAGGAATTAAATATAATGTATGATTAATGCAGATTTAGGATTTTCTGCATTTGACACTCAGGTCGAGTAGAGTTAGTTAAAACTCAGAATTTCCTAGTACAATAGGACTTAGATGATCTAAAAGAATGACAAATACAACAAAATTGGTTAAGGTCGCAAGATGCCAATTTTGGGGTGTTACAGTACCGAGACCTGACAACAAAAATGTAATAGGTACAAAGTGGGTATTCAGAAACAAGCTGAATGAGCATGGAGAGGTAACAAGGAATAAAGCAAGACTGGTATGCAAAGTTTATGCACAAGAGGAAGGAATTGACTATGGAGAGACATTTTCCCCAATTGCAAGATTGGAGGGTGTGAGAACTCTACTTGCATATGCAGCCTGCAAAGGATTTAAAGTCTATCAAATGGATGTGAAGTCATCATTTCTAAATGGGATATTAGAAGAGGAAGTATATATTGAAAAATCTGTTGGATTTGTTGACCCAAGTAAGAGGAACATGGTTTGCAGACTGCACAATGCATTATATGGATTGAAATAAGCACCCAGAGCATGGTATGAAAGATTGCACAATTATCTGATGAAGATTGGATTTGAGAGAAAAAATGACAAGAATAATCTGTATTTGAAAATAGAGCAAGGTAAAGGAATTTTATTGGCTGAAGTTTTTGTTGATGACATCATATTCAGTGGACAAGATATGATATGTAAAGCATTTTCAAAAGAAATACAAACTAAATTTGAAATATCTATGTTTGGTGAGATAAAATTCTTTGTTGGACTACAAATACATCAAATGAAGAATGGTATATATATCACTCAATCAAAATATATCAAGGAGATACTGAAAATTTTTGGTATGGAAGACTCAAAACCAATGAGTACACCCATGGCTACTGGACAGAAGTTGACAAAGAATGATGATAAAAAAGAGGTAAATGAAACACTGTACAGATCAATGATTGGTAAGTTGCAATATGATGTGCATAGTAGACCTGATATTGCATTAGCAATTGGAATTGTTTCTAGATTTTCCGCTAATCCAAAAGAGACACGTATAATGGAAGCGAAAAGAATTATGAGATATTTGAAAGGTACAGAACACTATGGCCTATATTACAAAAGGAATGACAAGTTTGAACTAAGAGTCTATACTGATCCTGGCTGGGCTGGTAATGTTGATGATAGAAAAAGCACCACAGGAGGAGCATTTCTTTTGGGGAAAAGATTAGTTTCCTAGACAAGCAAGAAACAAAATTGCACCTCACAATCTACAGTTGAAGCCGAGTATGCGGCAGCAACAGTTAACTATTCAAACATTGTGTGGTTGAAGATACTACTAAAAGGTATGAAGGAGGAGATCACAGAACCAATTATCATATATTGTGATAACACGAGTGCCATTAATATTTCTAAAAATCCTGTAATGCACTCTAAGACAAAACATATAGCTATCAAGTATCATTACTTGGGGGAGCTAGTTCAGAAGAAGGAAGTTAGACTGGAATATGTGAACACTAAGGAACAGTTGGCAGACATATTTGCAAAAGTGTTACCCAAGGATGCTCATGAGTATCTAAGAGGTAAATTGGGGGTAATTCCCCTAGTAGAGGCTAACTAGTGCTGAATGGTACTATTGCATCAAATATTTTAATCAGAACACTTGACACATTTATGCACAGTAAGTCACATTTTTAGGATGTTGTTTAAAAACTGTGAAGTGGAAATCAAGAATAGAAAATTAGATCAGTCATACACAAAGATGACAGGTAACAACATGATACAAAGATTAGAATAAAATAATCTGCATGATGTAGATGTCAACATCTTTGGCATTGTTGTCAAAGAGGGAGATTATTACTAAAACAACAAATACAAGGGAGATATTACTGAAAGAGGGAGCTAAACAAGTAACAAAAAACATTTTAGTGTGATTATAGACACAAAGGGAGTCAGAATGAAGCTAAAGACATTAATGAAGATTTGTTCATATCAGGAAAAAATGCACTTTTTGGATTGTATGGTAACTTTGGTTGGAAATTATTGTTTTTTGTTTAGTGTTGCCATCAATGCCAAAGAGGGAGATTGTTGGAAAGATTGCTACAATGTAGAAAATTGTTATTTTGTCATTGATGTCAAACCTTAACTGGTGAGACTATTGCTATATGTTTGAATACCTTATCCATTGATTGATGAAGATTTGAAAAGAATGGGATAACAAGAAGACCAAGGAAATGGTTGAGTTATGAGTATACACTAGGGTACTTGATCATTTGGCACTATGGCAAAGTGATACATTGTTTATCTATCGCTGACAGTTCACTGGAAGGTCAATTCTGAGAAAAGCAAAGTGGATGTCGAGCAAAGCGAAAGGTGATGCCGAGCAAAGCAAAGATGATGCCGAGCACCAGTGAAATGCTGAGGGAGACAGAGAAAGCCAAGCATCAATATTTTGTTTATTGATGAGATTTGAGATCTATGGCCGACATAGTTGATTCTATTGGGATATACATTGTTAATTAAGATTGGTCCACATTCATTTAATGCACATGAAACCATTATTAGCGCATGGATTTAATGTTTAATTAATGACTGTATTGGAGAAGTAAATTAAATGTAATGATGGAAGGATCCATTGGATCTAACCTAACCTAAGATCTACGATCTTGATTAAGCGGCAAAAATATTTATATGACCAAGATGAAGAGGTATAATATAACCTACTGTGGTTATTGTCATGGTATCCAAGTGTAAGGAGAAGTTGTATGCAAGAGTATTGCATGGTTAATTGACTGATTAGCAAGACCTAGAAAAGAAGGTTGAGCAGAGAAGCAGAGAGAGATTCCTTGATGAATTTCCAAGAAGATCTGAAGTTTGAGATGAAAATGGAGGCCATTCAGTGAATTAGAATTAAGAGCTGAAGCTAGATCTGGATTTGAAAAGTAAGTTGTATGTATAAGATCACACCTGCTGATTACTTTCTAACCATTGTATCAGTTCAAATCCTTTAACCAGGTTGACCTAACAGTCATTGTTTAAATTCTTTGAATAAGGTGACATTCAAATTGGAATGTTCTAAGTCCTCTAACAAGGCCACTCCTAACAGGGTGATTAAATCATTTAACCAGGTCACATTTGACAGTGTGTTTTGTAACCTTTAACAGGGTTGGCTCCTTACACGGCATCACTTCAGAAGAGTGAAATTTTGGTAGCATGTTACTGGTGGTTTTTCCCATATTGGGTTTCCACATTAAATCATGGTGTCAAAATGTGTGAATGTTATTGTTTTGTTTTAATGTTAAGTTTCTGCAAGCTTATTTCATTAAGTACAGTAAATTGAAAACTTTTGTTGTTTATTGCTGTCAAGCAGATCTAAGTTGTTAAAGTTGGTTTAAAGTTTTATATTGGCACATCTGGACCTAAGGATAACTGATTCACCCCCCCCTCTCAGTTATTCTGAATTCATCCTAACAGATCTTATATATCAAATATCTAAAATAGTATCTTCGTTGGTTGACCTCCAAAGCATAAAGTGTATCATGTGAAGTGTCAACCAAATCCTTCATCTAAATGTTATGATAACCTAAAAAAATGTCATATATATCATCTACCATGTTTTCTCTACTAAATTAAGTTGATAAGCCAATCAATTAATCAATTGGATAGTATCGCTTAATCATCCACCGAAGTATATCATTGTTCTTCATTTACAATCAGGAAACTGCTACACAAAGTGTCATTACTTGATCATCCAATATCACCAACTTCTGTGAACTTAGAATAAGGTAGATTATATCTTACTAAAGCTCCTTCTAGGTTCGCATCCCAAAACTCAAATGTACCTGACCGTATCGAACCTTTTTTATCAAAAACTGTACACTTTACATGTTCAACCATACTAAGTCAATTATGTATCTAATCCTTTGGTAACTCAAAAATATAACAAGTTACCATGATAAACATGTACAATTTCCATAAATGACAACATACAATCCATCAAGAGTAGTGTCTCTTGCCAACAATCTCCATATTTTGCATTGATGACAACACTTAGTGAAAAATGATTAAGTGTTAAAATTAAGATGCCAAAATATAACTACTCACCAAAAGATCTCATTCTCAATAATGCTCCCCATGAGATATTCATCCATTTTCACTCCAATCTCTCCCCCTTTGACATCAATATAAAAGGCTAGGAATCACAACAAAATTGATCTACCAAAATGCTATATATCACCACCTATACACAAGTATCAATATTGGTGCAGGAGAACCTAAGAAAATGAACATAACCAGGAGGTTCCAAGGAATTATAAGATCATAAAATGATCCATTTTATTTCATAAGGTCATTTTTGATGTATTGAGTCCATTGATGTAAGACTAAATGAGCCATTTGTCAAATAGTCATATTTGAAAATAGGACCTAGTTTGGTCAAAAGGTCAAAATAGTCCAAAAGACTCATGAAATGGAAAAAAAAGTTTTAAAAGGTGTTTAATAGTCTATTTTGAAATTTTTATAAGGTTTTTACAAAGTTGCAAAGTCATTTTATAAAAGTTGTCAACATGACAACAAAAGTTGTCAAGCAAGAAATGTTGTCAAAGTACAAAGAGTGATGCAAAGTTGGGTTCCATCGGTCTAGGAGGTTGTTAGGAAGTTTTAGAATATCAAATTATTATAAATATAATTGTATGACCGATACAAGTCATGATTAACAGAAGGAGAACATTTTGGTACAAGTTTGTGCATTCAAATCTTGTTATTTTGACAGATTTAACTATTTTTCTCTTTGTTTCCAGGCCTTGTACAGATTTGTATGGCCTAGAAATAGTGTACCATCACTATGGATATATAGTAGAGTGAGTTATCTTTCTTTTAGTTTTTATTTGGATCAATGGAATGAAGAAATAAGCAAGTTATGTGGATTTTGGTCAAAATAGTCATGAAACCCTCTATAACTGGGTTAACAACGAGGATTTGTGTTTTCTCTTGAATGCACCGATGGAAAAAATTATAATTTGTATATTTTGAAACTATACTCAGAGGGCCTTGATTTTTATTTGGTCTAACCTTTTGTATAGTGTTAGAAATTTGATGCCCTAGATGTTTGTTTCTCTTATTTTTGTGCTAATTTGGGACAGTAAAAATGGGTCTTTGTACGAGGGTCGTATCTCTCAATTGCACTGTTGGATTTGGTTAAATTTTGGATATGTTTTAGGTTTCCTAATTATACACAAATCAACTAGAGATATTTCCAAAATATTCTATGTAATGAAATTTATGAATAACATAATCAAAACTGAGATAGTGAGTTTTCTATGTTCTAACAGTGACATAGTTTGTTTGTTCAAATTAATAACATTTAAAAGTTTGAAACTCATTTGATTTTTTTTTAAAGAAATAATACAGTATGATAAACATTCTACAAAACTAGATTAAGGATCTAAAGAAATTTGGGTATCAAGTTTGTGAAGGGATTGTTATTTGAAGTATTGACAGTCAGCTTTAAGGCAAAAATATGATTCCTTTATGTATAAGACCATTTGGAAAAGAATTTCTTAAAAGGTATAGTGAACCTTTTCATGTTTTAAGAGTATTGATTCATATCGTCTATTGAATAATGATTAAATATGACTCTAGATATTGAAATTATAGTGAAAGGGTGATTAGATCTGATGGATCCTTGAATAATGTTGAGTAGTGAAACTTGGTTTTTGGGGGGTCACTAGGTGTACCTAGGGGGTCACAACTCTTAAAGGTTTTGGAGGCTCTTTTTGTAGAGGAACCTATCATATATGACTAATAGGTTCTAAGAGATGTTGTTTACTCGTGATTTTGTTGGCCTCATGATCGAAAGTTGAAGGGTTCATTTGGATCCTACTGAGAAAGGTGAGGTTATATATTGAGGCTCTACATCATATTGGTATCACAGGTCAATCAAATATTTGGGATGAGAAAGAATATTTGTGTTTTTTTTTGCTATGTTGTTTGGTTGTAGGTTGATCCATCAAATATGCAGTAAGGAAGAAGTTTGTGAAGGTGTGTGTGTGACAACCTGAGAGGGGTCTGTAGTATGTCTCCACCAATATGAAGCTTGGTAGAAGGTGCAAAGAGAGAGACCACTGAGGAAGGGTTATAGTGCATATTCCAGGATCTTGGGTGGGTAAGATGGTAGTATGTTGGTGGTTGTGTGAAGAAGTAGCATGAGGAGTGGTGGATATATAAAACCTTTGAATGATAGTCATTGAGTACTCCATTGATGGGAGTACAAGGACAATTATGTGTCCTTCTAAAGATGAGCATTAAGAGGAAAATATGAAGGTAAAGAGAATAATGCATATGAAGATCTCATTCATAATTTTTCTTGCAGGTTATTGGTTCCATGTTTCCAAGGGACTTGGAAACTTTTCAAGGTTGGGAGTATGGTGCAAGAGAACCTAAGAAAAGGAACATGACCAAGAGGTTACAAGGAATTATAAGATAATAAAATGATCTATTTTATTTCATTTTATGTCATAAGGTCATTTGTGATGTATTGAGTCCATTGATGTAAGGCTAAATGAGCCATTTTGTCAAAGTTGTCAAATAGTCCTATTTGAGGACCTAGTTTGGTCAAAAGGTAAAAAGAGTCCAAAAGACCCATGAAAGGGAAATAAAAGGTTTTAAAAGGTGTTTATAGTCTATTTTTAAATGTTTATAAGGTTTCTACAAAGTTTCAAATTCATATTTTCAAAGTTGTCAAGCAAGAAATATTGTCAAAGTGCAAAGAGTGATGCAAAGTTAGTTTTCATTGCTCTAGGAGCTAGTTAGGAAGTTTTAAACTATAAAATTACTAAAAATATCACTGTATAATCGATCCAAGTCATTATTATAAGAAGGAGAACATTTTGGTACAAGTTTGTGCATTCAAATCTTGTTATTTTGGCATATTTAACTATTTTTCTCTTTGTTTCTAGGCCTTGTACGGACTTGTACGACTTGGAAACAATGTACCATCACTATGGATAGATAGTAGAGTGAGTTATATTTATTTTAGTTTTGATTTGGATTAATGACATGAAGAATTAAGAAAGTTATGTGGATTTTGGTCAAAACAATCATGAAGCCCTCTGTAACTGGGTTGACAGCGAGGGTTTGTGTTTTTCTCTTGAATCCACTGGTGGAAAAATTTAGAATTTGTATATTCAGAAACTAGAATGAGAGGCCCTTGATTTTTATTTGGTCTAACCTTGAATTATTTTGTATAGTGCTTGAAATTTGATGCCCTAGATGATTGTTTCTCTTATTTTTCTCCTAATTTAGGAGCGTAAAAATTGGTCTCTGTACGAGGGTCGTATCTCTCAATTGCACTATTATATTTGGTTAAAATTTGGATATATTTTAGGTTTCCTAATTATACATAAGTCTACAAGAGAGATTTCTCAAATAATCACTGGAATGTAATTGATGAATATAAGAATAAAAACTATCAAAACTGAGACAGTGAGGTTTCTATGTTCTAACAGTGACAAAGTTTGTTTTTTCAAATGAATAATATTTAATAGTTTGAAACTCAATTAAAATTGTTTTTAAAGAAAGAAGAAAGTGTGATAAACATTCTAGAGAACTAGATTAAGGATCTAAAGAAATTTTGGTATCAAGTTTGTGAAGGAATTGCTATTTGAAGCATTGACACTCAGTTTTGAGGCTGAAATATGATTCCTTTGTGTATAAGACCATTTGGAAAAGAAGTTCTTAAAAGTTTTAGAAAATATTTTCATGTTTGAAGAGTCTTGATTGATATAATCTACTGAATAATGATGGAATGTGCCTAAATATTTAAATTTTAGTGAAAGGGTGATTGGATTAGATGGATCCTTAAAGAATGTTGTTTAGTGAAACTTGGTTTTTCAGGGGTCACTAGGTGTACCTAAGTGGTCACAACTCTTAAAGCTTTTAGAGGCCCTATTTTTAGAGGAACCTATCATATATAAATAATAGGTTCTAAGAGATGTTGTTGACTCATGATTTTGTTGGCCTCATTATAGAAAGTTGAAGGGTTCATTTGGATCATATTGACAAAGGTGAAGTGATACCTTGAGGCTATGCATCATATTGGTATTAGAGCTCAGTGAAATATATGGGATGTGAAATAATATTTGTGTTTTGTGTTGTTAATTTGTTTGGTTGCAGGTTGATCCATCAAAGTTGCAATAAGGAAGAAGTTTGTGAAGGTGTGTGTGTGGTACACCTGAATGGGTTCTATAGTATTGTCTCCACCAAGATGAAGTTGGGTAGAAGGTGCAGAGAGAGAGATCACTAAGGAAGGGTGGTAGTGCATATTCCAGGACCTCGGGGGAGTAAGATGGCAGTATGTTGGTGGTTGTGTGAAGAAGCAGAATGAGGAGTGGTGGATGTACGAAACTTTTGAATGGAATCCATTGAGTACTCCAACGATGGGAGTACAAGGACAGTCATGTGTCCTTTTGAAGATGAGCGTGAAGAGTGAAATATGAAGGTAAAGAGAAAAATATAGATGAAGACCTCATTCAAAAAAATTCTTGTAGGTTATTGGTTCCATGTTTCCAAGGGACTTGGAAATTTTCAAGGTCAGGATTATGGTGCAAGAGCACTTAAGAAAAGGAACTTAACCAGGAGGTTCTAAAGAATTCTATGATCATAACATGATCCATTTGATTAAATTTTATTTCATAAGGTCATTTTTGATGTATTGAGTCCATTGATGTAAGGCTAAATGAGCGAATTTGTCAAAGTTGTCAAATAGTCCTATTTGAGGACCTAGTTTGGTCAAAAGGTAAAAAGAGTCCAAAAGACCCATGAAAGGTTAAAAAATGATTTTAAAAAGTGTTTAATAGCATATTTTGACATGTTTACAATTTTTCTATAAAGTTGCAAAGTCATTTTGTAAAAGTTGTCAAGCAATAAATGTTGTCAAAGTGCAAAGAGTAATGCAAAGTCGGTTTACATCGGTCTAGGAGGTATTTAGGAAGTTTGAAACTATCAAATTATTATAAATATAATTGTATGATCAATCCAAGTCATTATTAGAAGAAGGAGAACATTTTGGTATAAGTTTGTGCATTCAAATCTTGTTATTTTGGCAGATTTAACTATTTTTCTCTCTATTATAGGCCTTACACAGATAGGAAATAGTGTACCATCACTATGGATAGATAGTAGAGTGATTTATATTTATTTTAGTTTTGATTTAGATTAATGTCATGAAGAAATAAGCAAGTTATGTGGATTTTGGTCAAAATAGTCATGAAACCCTGTATAATTGGGTTGACAGTGAGGGTTTGTCTTTTTCTCTTGAATCCATAGATTGAAAAATTTATAATTTGTATATTCTAAAACTTGACTCAGAGGGCCGTAATTGTTATTTGGTCTCATTTTGAATGATTTTGTATAGGGTTATAAATTTGATGCCCTAGATGATTATTTTTCTGCTAATTTGCGACAATAAAAATGGGTCTCTGTATGGGGGTCATATCTCTCAATTGCATTGTTGGATTCGGTTAAAATTTGGATATATTTTAGGTTACCTAATTATACACAATTCCACTATATATATTTCCCAAATATTCTTTGGAATGAAATTTATGAATAACATAATTAAAACTATCAATGAGTTTTCTATTTTCTGACAGTGACAGAGTTTGTTTGCTTGTTCAAACGAATAACATTTAATGGTTTGAAATTCAATTGAAATTATTTGTAAATAAAGAAGACAGTGTGATAAAAATTATAAAAAACTATATGAAGAATCTAAAGAACTTTTGGGTATCAATTTTGTGAAGGGATTTCTATTTGAAGCATTGACAATTAGTTTTGAGGCTGAAATATGATTCCTTTGTGTATAAGACCATTTGGAAAAGTTATTAAAAGTTTTAGTGACTCTTTTCATGTTTGAAGAGTATTGATTGATATAATATATTGAATAATGATGGAATATTCCTCTAAATATTGAAATTATAGTGAAAGGGTGATTGGATCAGACAGATCCTTGAAGAATGTTGTGTAGTGAAACTTAGTTTTCTGGAGGTCACTATGTGTACCTAGGGGGTCACAACCCTTAAAGGTCTTGGAGGCAATTTTTGTAGAGGAACCTATCATATATGACTAATAGGTTCTAAGATATGTTGTTGACTCATGATTTTCTTGGCCTCATGATAGAAAGGTTAAAGGTTCATTTGGATCTTATTGAGAAAGGTGAAGTGATACATTGAGGCTCTGCATCATGTTTGTATCAGAGCTCAGCAAAAGATCTAGGTTGAGAAAGAAGATTGGTGTTTTGTGTTTCTAAGTTGTTTGGTTGTAGGTTGATCCATCAAAGTTGTGTTAAGGAAGAAGTTTATGAAGGCGTATATGTGGCAGACTTGAGAGGGGTCTGTAGTACTATCTCCACCAATATAAAGCTAGGTGGAAGGTAGAGAGAGAGAGAGAGAGAGAGAGAGAGAGAGAGAGAGAGAGAGAGAGAGAGAG
>MU225664.1:4062707-4111262 GCA_018584345.1 Thuja plicata | reverse complement strand
ACATGTCAATGACGAATGGTGTTATGAACTATCAAATTGTTTGGTATTAAATTGGAAGAATGATTAATACCCTAGGTACTGTGATTGCACTTAGAACATGAGCTCTTATTGGAAACTTTATGAACTATGGCCCCCACCTTTCGAGGTCTGACTCTTACAACATTAGTTATTAACTCAATCCTAGATTGCATTCGACATAGCTGATGTCGAATTACACTTAACCGTTGTATGACACTCCGTAACATTTCCTTTAAAAAAAAAATTAAAAAAAATGGTTGCATTTTTGGTTGTTTTATTTTGGGCATGACATCTTAACACAATCTTGTAATACAAATAAATAGAGATGTGAATTAAGCTGGAAAGATTATGGAGATGTAATAGGATTAGTGGAGCAAATATTCTTGATAACACCAACTGCGTTTTGATATGAATTACAAAAATTACTAGATTTAGATTTGATCATTGTCTTATCAGTATGCTGCTTGTGGATTCGATTGTGTGAGTGTTTTTAGCAGCGATGTTTCCGATCACACTCTGTGATCCATCATCAGGATGATAGAGAGTATCAGGCTGCGATCCTTATACTCCCTATCATCCCGATGATAGATAACGGAGTGTGATCCAAAACGTTGATGCTAAAAACACTCAGACAACCGAATCCAGAAGCAGCATACTGATTAACTTAAATAGATTGTGGAAATTTACTCACTCCCATTTGTCTTATTTTATGTTTAAGAAATAAGAATTATCCGTCTTCAAAGTGAATATCTGGATATGCTTGTGTTCATTCCACTTATTCTACCATCATGTTCATGATTAAGTCTATACAAGCCACTACCTGTAATTTCATCAACTAATGATTGTGCTGCAAAATAATGAACTAAAAGATAGTAAGGGTTGTTTGACAGCTTACAAGTAAAGATTTCTTTTTTGAATTCCATTGTATTCCTTGGTTCCTACATCTATCTGGGTCTGTTGTTCTCCATTTTAGGCTCACTAAATCATTTATTCCATTGGTTTAATTTATTGGACCGTGCATCCTACAGTATTAAGTCCAGTGTTTGGATACACTTGACCCCAACATCCTAACTTCCCATTCGAGTTGAGATTGATCAATAATTTCAGATTGACATTTTCAAGAAGAATTTCAACACTTTGGAAATGCATTCTTCTTCATTTTGATTTAGCAAGACATTCTTTGTAATAATAATATTGACATCATCATTTTTCTGCTTGAACTCTGAGTTTAGGCTTTAAAATTTGAGCACAAGAAAGACAGAGACTAAAAGGGAACATTCTTAAACTGTCAGCAGGGCTAATACTACAGCTGTTAGCCAACCATTCAGAATTGTCACTGCTATCAGGGTGACATCAACACGATACCATGTTGATGGCTGTAGACCTCTTGTATCATCTTGAAGATATTTTTGTGCAAATCTCATGCTCAACATGCCTATGCTAGTGGTAATTTTTAAAGACATCAATCAATTTGTATATGGTTAGCTTGGTGAAAAATTGTAGTTCTTTTAAATAGAAAGCTATAGTGATGGTCAACGGTCACAGCAGCACAAATTGTAGGATAAAATCATAAAATGTGTGGCAGACTAAGCCCTCATAAGATGACATTTTGGGTAGATAAAGCAATAATGCACTCTAGATATTCAAAATATTAAGTTGTAAGGTTGGTGAAGCAGTACATGAAACAATTTTAAGATGAAGTGCCATCAGGGTCTATTGTTCTGCTGATTGCTAGGAGTAACAATCTATGCAAGAGATCTACCTGTATTGTCTGTTCGATATTTTGATGGCTTCTCAAATGGGTAATGTACAAGCGGTTTTATTACCTCTTGTGAAAAAATGCACAATGTTCCATAATAGCAAGTTTATGGGATTCTACTCATATCTAAATATTCTTGCCCCATCCTTAATGTTGTTGTTCATAATTACATTGCATTTCCAGATAACATTTCTTCTAGGCCTTGTGAATATACTACATTGTTCATACTTATACACAGCTCACTAACCTCTTTTCTCAATCTTGGATTAAGGAACATTGATATTTGAAGGGGTATCTTTTCTGTTTTAGCTTGTGGTGTAATTCTATTTGCTGGTGACAGCATTATCTTCTTGGAAGGGAGGTCATCCTGCATACAGCTCACTAACCACTTATCTCAGTCTTGGATCGAGGAATATTGACATTTGAAGAGGGCATTTTTTTGTTTTTGCTTGTGTAGAAATAGTCTAGGAGTGCAAAAATATGTTGCCTACCACTTTCAGTTGCATTGTATTTTTCTATTTTATCAATATCTTTAAAAAATCCACTTGTGCAGGCTACATGACCCGAATTGCCCACTAATATGCATCGGTATGGCAGGGGATGTTTTCAAAGAGATATAGCTGATTAATGATGATTTACAGCAGCATATCGGTTACTTAAATTTGGCCAACAAAACTGCCCAAACGATTTATTAATTGCACACCTTTCAGTTTTGAAACAAAGTTTAATAAACAGTTTCCACTATTAACAAGAAATCTCAAAACACATGGAACAGAATCCTGCTTTTCTAAGCTAAAATCTGAGAAGAAAAGTTGTAACGGATCTTTCTCACAACCCCGATAATCCATATAGATAGCATGCTGAAATGCAGGAAATCCAGAGAGCACCAGAAAGAAGCGTATTACTCTACCTTGCAGCCTAGGGCTTGGGGGTTCGAAGCGTACGCAAGGAAGAGGAACGTGACACCTGCAAGAAATTTGGAAAGGCAGATCAGATATAAGTAAGAAAAGGAAGAAAGGAAATGCAAGAGTGCTCAAATGTTTTTCCCTTACCCCTGCTGACTGTTTTTGCAGACCCTCGTTTGAGCCAAGAATGGTAACCAATACAGAATGCGTCTGCAAATCCGTTCGAAGCAGCAACACACAATGTTGCAGTGAGACACAGCGTCTACAAATCCGTTCTTCTCAGCAACAGCGGCAGCGGCGGCAGATGTTGAAAAGAACCAAAAACAAAAGTGCCCGACAAATGGGAATCGATAGGGTTCCCAAAATAAACAATTTTATGCCAATTCCACTTTTCAATTCCCAATTCCAGGTCTGAGAAGGAATTGTGGAATGCTCAAAATGGGCCAAAATTAGAATTCGCATAAACTTATTCTAATTTTTAATTTTGGAACCAAACAGGGAATTGAAAAATTTGGAAATTCGGAAATGCCAATTCCCCTTCAATTCCGCGAAACAAACGGGGCCTTAGATTGTGCTTCAATAGACTTGATGCATCATACAAAAGATCTCTTCAAGACTCTTCCACCACAATTCTTCCTTTCACCTGCTGCTACCTACACATTAATTAATAATAAGAGCAATTACCTATCAAATCTACACAATTCCAATGCAGTTTTATTCCTTGGCTGGAATTCTCCTCACATCATTACATTATACCCATAAACACTACAATCATTAGGATTCTAATCACTCCTATTGTTGTTCTCTTACGTTAGTCACCAATGCCCACGGCCACATAATTTATCAACATCATAGCATACTCATTCCATACGCCTCTAGGCTACAAAAGCAGTACCTTTTCACTCCCTTAGCTGATAAAGAAGCCAATGATCTATAGAAACTTACAATTTCACCAACTTAAGGTATTCAACAAACTCATTGATTGGCAGTGATCTAGTTTCTCCTTCAACTTTGGCATGTAATGTGACATCTTTAGTGGCTGCTGTAATGATCTCCTTCATTGCTGGTGCCCTCTTTCCTTTTGCGGCGGCATTTATTCTTGCATCCTCTCACATGATATTTTCTCACCTCTGAGTCTGTTCACGAACCAGCGATTCATGTTTTCCTTCCACAGTCAGCTGCAATCTCTAATTTTCCTTGCTCTAGTGACTAACTGTTGGGTTGCGATTGAGAATTTTCTTCAGTGACAACATTACTTGGATGGAGACTTTCTTCAACATCTTTCTGGGCGATGGAAAATCTCTGTAATAGCAGCAACAATATCTGCAAATTCAAGCAATAATATTTGACAGCAAATTCTACTTTGGCAATCCTCCAAGCAGCGGTTCTTCTAGACAACGATCATTTACTTAGCTGGGCGATCTCTTGAGTGACAAAATTATTCTCCTTCACCAAATAATTGGAGTATCCTTTGGGAGCAGCTACCAGTGATCTCTTTAATTTGATTTAGAAGCTCATTGAGATTTTCCCTTGCCTGGGTGACCTCCTCAACGAGTGTCACTATGCAATTACCAAAAACTATAGCAGATCTACACTAAGAATAACTGGAAGCAATCTTAATTCATACCTTTGACTTTTGGTGGCTACATGCAGCTTACAAATCTCTCTCCAGCGAATTATTTTTTCACACAATGACTCCATCTATTGCAGCAATTCATTCAGACAATGACTTTATCTATTGCAGCAATTCTTTCCAGGTGGCTTTTAATCTCCAAAATACAGATATCTTAGCTGCGAACAGAGATTTCTTGATGTGAATCTCTGTAAACAATAGCACTGTCTGCTAGCAAAGTCTATGATCTCCTTGAAAAGCCAACTTCAAACTATTTTTGTTTATTTTCAAATCAGAGGCTGCGATTTCCGTTCTTTTCTCCTTCAGAGGCGATATCAACAACTTCCAACACTTCATTTTGCTTTTATTGTTATTGGTTGTTGGATTTTATATGAAATCAAATCTTCAAGATGTCCTTTGGGCGCCAGAATATCCAAGAGGAAAACTTCTATGACGAATACACCTTTGGAGACAACTTCAGATCATCCTTTTCAGACTATTATGGCCAACTCTTCAACCTTTTCTAACCTAGTACCTTTAACCAGCTCTGACACCAAAAATGATGGAATTTTGCATACCAAACCCACTATCTTTTCAACAGGAGCAAATCCAATACAATTTCCTCAGCAAAACATCAGATATTTAACATAGAGACAAACATTATCAAATTTCATGCATTAAGAGAGATACTCTAAACGATAGCATGTAAAATGCTTTATGTTCACAAATCTCTATTATGTACACAACCTTTGGCCTAGTATACAATACGGGCATACACAGCCCTGGCCTTTCTTTTTCCTCTCACACTTGACCTCTGTCTACTATTATCTCACCTATTCTTTTCTCTCTACCTCCTAATACTCATAGGCTTACAATGATAAATAGAATTTAGAAAGAGAAATTTTTTGTCTTAGACCCCAACATCTTGCTAATTGATCCCAGAATATCTCCAAAATTTCTTCCTACAATCTCTCATGCCTATGGAAAGGCAGATTCTCACTCAACCAACTCAACCCATTCAAATCTTCTAGATTATGACTTATCCTCTATAGAAACACAAAAACATAATTGTTTATACTAAGAATTTTGAATTTCTTTTCGAATGTCGCCTCCAAAAGTTTGATGTCTTTGGTATCATGATGCTACTGCATCAAAGAGGATGTTGTAAGGGTAGAGGTGATCTGGATCTGTTTGGAACTTTTCATTAGCTTAGATGTGAGTGGCCTCTCGGTAAACCACTAGGATATTCATTAAAATTAAAGCAAAGGAAATGCACAAATTGTAATAGAAAGTTCATTAGTTTAGATTTGTGTAATGGAACTAATTATAAAAAATTGACCTGTGAACCTCTTGAATTAATTACAAAACAAATAATTGAACATTAAAATATATCAATGAACCTCAATTTTATGGGCTTAGAATTTATAATACTAATAACAGGCTGATAAAAAATTTAAATTACTTTTAAAATAATTGAATATTGCGATATCTTAACAAAGAAATTATAACTTTATTTTAGATTTGACTATGGTGCTAGAAGTCAGCTATAAACAGCTGTAAAGTAATCACAGGAGCATAGATAAAAGAAAATATTACTCGTTGCTAGGCACTAATTAGAGTAATTAGAAATGACGTATCCTAGAAAATAGATATAAACTTCTTTTGCTCAGGTTTGAACGCGTGTTATTAGTTGGATGTTGAACGCTTCTAAAGGAAGTGTTGTGTAGAATAATAAAATATAACAGAGTTGAGGTATCTCAGCCAAGAAAAGGAACTTCATAACCTATAAGGTTAGAAGCGATCATAGTTCAGTAGCCCTCTCAAATTAATTGAAAGTTATTTGATTGAGTATTTATTATTTAGGTATCTTAACTTTTGTCATATTACATATGCGTTGTGAACTTTTGTAAAATAATCACAATGACATGTGATTGGGACAAATGTCTTTTAGCAAACAAATAGGAACTTAGTCAGCTTAGAACTGTGTAAAGTTTCAGCAGCCATTTATAACTATATGCACTGTATGGCCCAAGTGCTGATACTTATTATAGCATGCTCATCAGGGCTCCTTGTTCAAGTTACCGTTAAAGGAGAAAAAGTGATTCATGGAAGTTACATAGATTCTCACTCTTGAAATGCCATATAAGGAATTGACACCAGAAACAACTATTATGAATGAAACTTAAGTCTGCGATTAATTGTTTGATGACCGATCAATGTTTTTGTTACTTTCAACAGTTTTTTTTTTCAAGGAACATACTTTAGTATAAACTTTATTGGTGTTATCCCTAATTTTGAACTTGGTTAGGCTGTGAAAATATTCCAAAATGCTAATGATTGACATAAAATGTTATTAAATCATTTCTTATTCAGGAATCCAAAGCTGTTGATACAATCATCCAAAACCATAAAATGACGTTAGGAATCTTTTCCCAAAAGAGACTTGATGTTGACGGCCAAATAAAGAACAAATCTTAAAATACCAAACAAGCAATAACTTTTCAATTTAAAATTTCTCCCTTATCAACTAACAAACATATAATCTCTTTTCCTACACGTTTTTGCATGTTATTTGCTGCATTGGACATGTGTTTGCCAAACTTTTTGCATGTTATTTGGTGGATTGGACATGTGTTTGCCAAACTTTTTGCATGTTGTTTGCTGCATTGGACATTTGTTTGCCAAAAAAAAGTCTTTTGCATGCAACAGACAGGTGGAATACAAGAGAAGAGACTGAGAAAAATTCAATTTGCATTCATAACTTCAATTACATAGAGATGATATAATTATTGTCTTGTCAGATTGTTTTAGTTTTACCGCCCATCTCTACTGCTTTAGTAAAAAACTCTACTGGTGTAGAATAGCCTCGGATGCTTCCTTTTGATTACAAACTACAACCTTGCAATGGTCCATTTTTTGATGAGATCTTGCAGAAGAGGAAGTTGTATTTATGACCTTCCATGCTATATTTCTATGAAAAGCTTGGAAGTAATATGCCTTACTCAGTTGTCATGCTGTTGTTTTTGTTTCTTAAATGGGTGTATTAGGATGGTTTTTGTGACTAAATTTCGCAAGCGTAATTTACTGGGGCAATTCAAGTGATTTAGTTATATCGTTTCTGTTATCTAATGCATTGATGCCTACAATGAAATCCATTGGACCTTTATCTCTCTAATATTAATGGGTATGTAAGAATGATTTTTTCCCCCATACAAAGCCTAGTTTCAGTAGGGGTATTGGAAGCTTTATTATTTCCATACAAGCCTAGATGAACAATAATTTGTAGTTTCACTTGTGTTGGATAGTGTTGTGTCTTTTAATGTCATGTCATGTCTATTAATGTCATGTTTGTGCTGGCTTCGCACTGAGTTTTGTCGTGTTATATTCAATATAATATAATATCAATACCGCGATTTTCCCGACCGCGATGACCGTGACGATGTTCCCGACGGGCTTTGGCCGTCGCGGGCCTTGTTAGTCCTGGTTCTTTTCTTCATCCTCCTGCGCTGTCGACTCCTCCCTCTGTGTTGCCCGACGCTTCCTCCGTGTCTTTGCCTGGGCCCCGACGGCTCTGTGCTCGCGTTTGCTTCATTTCCCTGCCTCACGCATTCGTTCTCACAGTTGATGTGCCACGACAGCGACGGCTTCACGGGTTTGCTTCGTTTCTTTGCCTCACGTATTCGCTCTGCCTATTGTTTTTGTGCTTCGGCTGCGGCGGTTTCTGTGAGATCTGTCTCCTCCTTATTGCGCGACGCTTACTGTTTGTGTGCGAGTGTTTTTGCTTGTGCCTCTCACCTGCTTCGTCCGTCTGCCGCATGCGCATTAGAACTGAGTGTGGTGGCCGCGATTCTTCTACGGTCTGGTTTCTCCTGCTCCAGACACCGGTTGGTTTCTCCTAGGATTGGCGACTGGTCTCTTCTCTCTTCGTGCCATTGGCAGACTATTTGAATGGCTGCGGAAACACCATCCATGAAGAGGTATCAAAGGAGGATGTCTGATGAAGGATTTCAAGAGCTTTTGGACAGATTGGCCGCCATTGAAGCGGAAAACACAAGACTTACTGAGGATCTCGCCATTCTTAATCGGAAGCATACTGCTCTTGAGCTTCAGATGTCTACCCTTGTGGCTGAAACCTCAGGATTCAAGCGTCACCTTGACGAAAACTCGGGCCATGCTGATGAGATTAATGACATTAAGGTAATGCCGGATGAACTCCTTACTTGTCATAATGCTTTGAAAAACAATGCCGAAACACAGTTAAAATCCTGGGCTGATATCTGCAACAACAATGAAAAAAGACAACAACTTCCCTTATCAGGAGTTGAGGAACTTGTGTTATCCAAGCTCTCAGATGAAAGAGCTCGACATGCTAGAGAGCTCAATCTCAAGGTTCGGGGCCTTCCTTTCGACACCACCAATCCTGTGGACAAGGCATAATTCCTGCTTCGTGACCAGCTTGAGCTACCGGACATTTGCATTGACAGGGCTTGGTTGGGGTATGATTCCACATTATTTATCAGATTTCTTTGTACTTCAGACATGCTGCAAGTCCTTAGGGCTCGTAGAAAACTCTTCCCGCTGCCAACAAAAATTTACCTTGATGAGGACCTCACAAAATCATAGGTTACTGAACTAAAACATGCTCGATCACTTGTTACTGTTGCTCGGTTGGATGGTAAGTGGGTTGTCATACGGAACCTTAAAGCAATTATTAGGGACAGCTCCCCTGTGGGTTGGGTCCCCAAGACAACTCCCCAGTCTAAATGACGTTTGCGGGCCCAGAAGGTGGGGAGGGAGACTTGTGACTCTTTGACTATTCACTGCTGGAACAATAATGGCTCTCTTTGGTCTTTACCCGGTCTCTTCTTGGATGTCATTGGTACTCTTTGACTATTCACTGCTGGAACAATAATGGCTCTCTTTGGTCTTTACCTGGTCTCTTCTTGGATGTCATTGGTATTGCTGATATTATTCTTGTCACGGAGACTCACGAGAGCTCGACTCGTTCTCTTCCTGGGATACCTGGTTATCAGTGGTTTTCTGTGCATCGGGATGAGGTTAGATTTTCTGGGGGTGTTAGGGGTTCTGGTGGGGTCGCCTACCTTATTAGGGACCCCCTGGCCAAGTTGGCGACCATTATGCATTCTGACAGTCTTGCTAGATTCATGTGGGTCCGCATTAAGGGCAGATTTGACAGAGACCTATTTATTGCTTTATGTTACTTCCCTCTTGCTACTTCTCTGTATGATGTGCATAGTTTCGAGGGTGATCTGTATTTTGATCTTATTGACTGGATGGACGGATTCTCTGCTTTAGGGGAGTTAGTTATTTTGGGGGACTTCAATGCCCATACCAGGGATCTTCAAGCTCCTTTCCATGACAGACGAACGAACTCTTTATGCATTTCAGAGCATGATAGTGATGTTACTGGTCTTCATCGCACCTCTGAGGATGCCAATGGCCCCTTGACCCGGTATGGTAGACACCTCCTCCATCTTTGCGAGTCCTCTGCTCTTGTGGTTCTTAACGGTCTTCCCTTCTTTTCTGGTTCTGGCGCTTTCACCTGTTGGCCCCATTGTGGGGGTGCTAGTGTTGTTGACTACGTCCTTGCCAGTTCCACGTTCATTCCTTCCATCAGTTGTTTCACCATCACCCGCCTCCCTTTGGCTGATCATTCCCTCAGCTTCTCCATCCTCGCCTCTCCCCCNCCCTTCTCCACCTCCCCCCCACCTCCCCCCCGCCGCCCCCTTGCCCCTCCCTCTCCCACTCGCACCACCTTTTCCTTCCTTGACGCTGACCGTGACCTTTTCCTTACTCACCTCAGACATTCTTTCTCACGCTTACCCCTCATTGAGTCCTTGGGAGCTTCCACTCTCTTCAGCCACATCTCTACTGCGGTACTTGATTCTGCCACGCTCTCTTTCACGCACCGCTCCATGTCGCTCGCTACTAGTTCACCCTGTCCCAGCTCCTGCCCCCTGAACCACTGGTTTGACCAGGATTGCAAGTCCCTCCACCGCCTTGTTCATATTGCCTTCACGACTCGTGACCTCTCATTCCCGCGATTAGACTCTCCTACCGCAGTCTTCTTCGGAGGAAGAAGCGTCTCTTCTACCTCGAGCAGTACAGATCTCTCAGCTCATCCCTTTGGGTCTCTCCGAAGCTTTTCTGGCGTACGCTCTTCCCCCACCCCCCCGCCTTCCCCGTTGACATGGATTTCGACTCCCTCTTCTCCCACACTGTCACCGTCTACAACATCCCTGGTTAGCCCTCCCTCCACCCCACCCCCCGCTCCTTTGCCACCTCTTTACCACCTCCATCATTTTGGAGGCCGTTAGGGCCATGAGCTGCAGTAAGGCTACTGATGAGGATGGTTTCCAAGCTGAGCTCTTCAAGCTCGGGGTCTCGGTTCTTAGGCCCTATCTTGCTACTCTTTTCAACAAAGTGGTTTGCACTGGTTTTCCACTTTTTTGGTCTCGTCATATTATCCACCCAATTGATAAGGCCAGGCCAACCTCTGATCTGGGAAACTACAAGACCATTATGATTGGGCATACATTTGCCAAACTCTATGCCACTATTTTACACATCGTTATCACGAGACAACTGGACAGTTTGGGGTGCAGGGCCAGGGGCTAGGCTGGTTTCAGAGCTGATTTTCAGACTACAGACCATATCCTCACTCTCAGGGCTATTATTGAGGAGGCTCAACACTGCTCGAGCAAGGTTTACTGCTGCCTTGTGGATTTTTGCAAAACTTTTGACTTTGTCCCTCGGTCGACCTTATTCCAGAGACATAGGGACATTGGGATCTCCGAGGGCCTGATTGTTGCCACTATGAGACTGTATGAGAGTGTTTTTGGACGTCTTAGGACCCTGCTTGGTTTCTCAGATTTCATTCAGAGCTTGATCGACGTTAAGCAGGGTTGTCCACTCTCCCCTACGCTATTTGGTATCTACATTGATGAGCTTGAAACTCACTTGAGGAGCTTCTCGCTTCCGGGTGATGGTTGTCTCCTTCACCAGACCCTGATCTGCATCCTCCTCTTTGCTGATGATGTCGTGCTCTTATCTTCTTCCCCATAGGGGTTGCAGCGGCTCCTGGATGGCCTGGCCTCCTTTTACGACTCTCGACAGTTGGTGGTTAACCTGGGGAAGACGCAGGCCATGGCTTTCAATTGTTTGAAAACCTCGCATCTCCACTTTTATTTTAGAGGGACTGAGATTGAGATGACTTCCAGCTATACTTATTTGGGGATTAGATTCTCTGGGCCGCACTTTAGTTTGAGATCGGCTATGACTTTGCGGATCAACAAGGGTTCGGGTTCTCTTGCCCTACTTGAGCGATAGTTCTTTCGACATCATTTTCTAGATATTACGTCAAAGATGTCTATCTTTGACTCTCTAGTTAGGCCTACTGTTCTTTATGGCTTGACTGTTTGGGGCCCCTCCCTATTGACTATTGACTAGGCTTCTGTTGAGAGAGTTCAGACTCTCTTCCTCAGACGCTTCATCCGTTGTTAGTTGACTACTCCCACTAGCATCAATTTGGTGGAGTTTGGGGCTCATCCCTTCAGACTTGGTATGATCTTCGATCTTGTTTGGTTACTTCACAAACTCAAGGGCTTCGCGGATTCGACAGATGGCAGATATCGTTACTCTTATTTGGCCTATTGCTCTTCGGCTTCTTTGGCTGCCTCTAACCCTTTTAGGCGTGCGCGTTGCTAGTATACTCAGGTTTCCAGTCTCCTCAACTCTGTGGGTATTGATATTGACCACCTCCCCCCCTTCTAGTATTCCCTCCATGCTCCTGCTCATCTCCTCCCCCCTCTGACGGAGTTGAACGAGATTACCAGGTTAGATATTTACAGGATATATATTCAGGTGACTTGGGTTGATCCTCCTGGTGGCCTTCAGCCTCACATGGCCTTCTATTCTGAGCACTATATCGATATTCATGATGGCTTGATCACTCGGCCCCAGTATACTTTCAGACGCTGGCCCCACGCCCTACGTATCCAGCTTGGGTCCTTCAGGGTTGGCTCTCACCGACTTCGGATCCAGACTAACCACCAGACCAGCAGAGAGGAGAGGTTTTGTCAGTGTTGTGATATGAGGGTGGCTGAGATTGAGATCCATTTCTTATTCTACTGTCCGATTTACTATGAGATTCGTGGGAGGTTTCACTGTCTTTTTAGAGATTGCAGGTCTTTGTCTTCCTTCTACAGATATGATGATCAACATTGCTTGGCACTTTATCTCTAGGAGGCTTTCCATCTCTGTGATTCGACTTTACAGGTGCTCTCTCCCCCGAGATCCACATCCCCTTGCCAGCGGATCACCTCCTTCTTTGCTCTGGTTCCCTCTCCTAGAGGAACCAAGAGACATGAGAGTCCTTCCTCGGTTCCCCACTCCAGATCGGTTAGACTTCATAGAGCTCACCCGCTCTTACAACCCCATTAGCGGCTACGAACCCCCTCCTCCTAGAGACTGACTCTGACCCGGGCTCCTCCCCTCACGGATAGCTACCTGTCGATCTTGAGCTACTTTTCGGTATCCGAAAACCCATAGTTTTCTAGTGGTTTCGCGGCTTCTTCTCCTCTATGGTTTTTGTTGTTGTTTCTTTCTCTGTTGTTCCTCTTTTCTCGGACACTATTTGGTGGTCCTGTTGCTTTCTGAGCTCTCTGTTGTAATCTCAGTCCCTTAGGCCCGTTTGTGGTCTCTTGTTGGACATTAATAATTTATCTTATCTTATCTTATCTTATCTTAGGCACCACCTTTTATTATTTTCTTAAGGGAGCTTGTAATATTACCTTGATCAACTTACATGCAACCAATGGAAAGTTTATTTTTCTCTAATTTAAATATTCAAATGGTTTATTGGATAGCTAGAATGTTTCAGTTTCTTTCTGAGTGTCTGTGTTTGTTAGATCTTTCCAATGGTTATAATTTGTGATCTTTGGTATATTAGCCTTGGTTTTGTCTGCCAACTTTCTTTGTTTCTATGAAAAGTCTAAATTTATGCTTTGATTGACTCCCAACATATCATAGAAGGGTCAAGTTCTTTGTAATTTCGAAAGGTTGTATTGATGGTGTTGCCCTCTTTTTCTTTGAGTGTTTCAAATGCCTGAAAAATTATGAAGAGTTCTTCTTTCAAATATATTTAGGTTGGTAATTATGTAGAGTTCTTATTTTAGATATATTTAGGTTGGTTTTAGCTACCAGCTTGCATCTTTTCCATGAATGGTATGGCTTGATTAGATGTAGTGCAAACTATAGAATGTTTCTTTCCTCAAGTTTGAATGCATGTACTGGATGATAGTGTAACACTTTATTATTTGGGTCCTTGTAAATGGTCTTATCATTTTGATAACTGGCGTCCTAAAGTAGCCTGGTTGTTGGTACCCACATGCCCATTTTTTTTTATTGGAGTGCACTTTGTATTAAGCGAGCCTTTGATTTATGATATGCTCGTTCATTAATTGTTTTGAAAATAATCCTGTCAATCCTTCTTGATTGTTTCCTGGGGTTTCTCAGTGGGGGTGGAGGCAATGAATTAAATGCTTTGTCTCCAATCGCATGTTCATACTGTGAGAGAGTTGTCTTTAAGGAACTTTTGTTTAATAGAGTTTTGTCATTAGAATTGTTCTAATGTAGCCAATCTACCATTATAGTAGTAGGTACTAAGGGAAAACTGAGCAAATTGTTTGCATTGTTCTTCCCTATTTATGGAACACAAGCATTCATCCTTTTCAGATGACAACAATTTGTTTCATAGGATTTTTCATGGTTAGAATTACTAATCATTTCCATATTCATGAACGCATCTAGAAGGGCAAGGTATCCTATTCTTCTAAAAAAATTTGCTGTCAATAATCTTCCTTGTAGGGCCTTTTAAAATATATATATTTTTGTTAAATACAAAATTTTAAATGATATAATTAATTTTGAAATTAAATTTAAATATTTTAAGGGCCCTATTTTAAGTGATATAATTACTGTCAATAGTCTTCCTTGGAGGGCCTTTTAAAATACAAAATTTTAAATGATATAATTAATTTTGAAATTAAATTTAAATATTTTAAGGGCCCCGATTTATCTGCGCTGTCAATAATCTAGCTAGTAGGGCCTTTTAAAATACAAAATTTTAAATGATATAATTAATTTTGAATTTAAATTTAAATATTTTGACAAATATTATGTTTAAGAATTTATCAAACTATATCTAGATCTTAGATAAATAAAACTATATCAAACAATTTTTTTAAATATATTACATATCCATTTTGAAATTTTTCTTTGAATACCAAAATATATTTATTTTAAAATCTAAATAATAAGACTAATTTTATAAAAAAAATATTAACTTATATGAAATCTTTTTTAATTTTATAAAATATTTTTTATTTTTTATTAAAATACTTAAACAAATAATTATAACATTGAAAACAAATAGTTATAAAATTAATATATTAGTAAAATAATTATAACATTAATATATATTAGTAAAGACTAAATAAAAATATTTATATTCTTAAACAATTATTTATCTATAGATATATATATTTTAAAAAAATATATAATTATGACATGATAATCACAAAGAAAGAAATGGAGAGCGGCAACGACTCTGGAGGTAACGGTCATGGCGACAAAAGCCTTAGCATGTGGGGTTTTGATAGAAGCCGTCTCAACTTCACAACACGAGCTGGAAGCCGATCAAGGCAATGGAACCAGAATAGGATGTTATGGGCTCCAACCAGAAACCGCAGGTCTAATGGTTATCACAGAATCTTGGAATCATCTCAGACGTGGAAGGACACGACTCTCGACTCCGTCCCCAAATTTAGAGGCCATGAGGGTGGCCGAGGTTATAACCGACAGTTCCAGGGAGGATGGGTTCCCCCGAGACAAGCTCCGTTAGGGATTCATGACAATGGAGGGAATGGTAGGAGAAGGGAGAGCATAAATCTTCCATATTGGAAGAGGAATGAGACCCTTAGGCCTCCCAACCATTTCAACTTCAAACAGATAGAAGCAAAGTTTTGGTGGCCTAAAGATATGGGAACATCCAAGTCAGAAGGAAACACAGAGGCCTTGCCTAAGCGAACAACCATAAAGGTAGACGAAACCCTTCTTATCAGAACCTCTTCTATTTTAATTAATAACGTTCAATGGGCAGGATCTATGATTAGTCTTCAGGAAAAGGCCTTCTTTATGAAGTGGCTTGGCCCTTGGCCGTCATTGGGCAAGATCCAATCCTGGATAGATGCCAACTGGGGGAGAAATTTTGAACTCAACTATTAGAAATGAGTTCCTATTAGTGGTTAGTCCAACAAAGGTGGATAAGGAATGGATATTGAAAGGAGGCCCTTTCTCACTAGATGGGCTCGAAATCTACATCTGTGACTGGAAACCCAACTTTAATCCAGATAGAGAGGAAGTGGAAAACATTGTTGTCTGGATAAAACTTATCAACCTCCCCTGGGAATATAAAAATGAGGAAACCCTATAGATAATAGAGAATAGCATTGGGAAATTTCTAATGTCTGAAGAGGTGGTAGACATAAACGATTTTTACATATATATTCCAAAATTCTAGTCAAAGTGCAGAAATGTTATTAAATCCCTGATTTAGTGGTGCTAGGAACAACTCATGGAGAATGGAGGTTAAAAGTGGAAGTCAAAATGGCAAATCTGCTAACTGAAGCAGCCAAGGATCACTGGAAGGGCAAAGGTCTTGAAATCAATAACAGTGTTGAGTGGATAAAGATGTTAGAAGCTAGCAGAACAAATCAACCTCAATGGTCAGTCCACTTCGAAGAGGACATGATAATAAATAGGGCCTCTGAGACTGGGAATTCTACTTCTTCAGTAAGCCAAGTTCTCTCAGAGCAGATTTGCAAGATCACAATAGAATCCCCATCGCCCTCACTTCAAAGGGAAACTGACAGCCCAGTGTCCACTCAAGTAGTGAAAGACACTCCTCAGCCTCCTTCCATTACGAAATCCTTAACAAGATCCATTCAGCTGGAGAAATATGAACTTAGGCAATCCATAATTGTGCCCGACACATTGGAAGGTAGGCAACAGACACCCAACTTCATCGGGGATGAGCTAGGGGACAGGAACAGCAAATCAGACTTCAACGAACAGGGAGTTTTTCAAGTAGAAAATGCAGTTCAAATGACAGGGAACAATGATGGTCATTTTCTACCTCATTGTAGAGATATTAAGATCACTCCTAACAGATGTAGGGTCAATGCAGAGGAGTGCCCAAGAACCTCTCCAAGACTGTTTGGCCCTGGCACATCTTTCAGAGCAGATATGAAACAAAACTCTAAGTCCTCCCCTCAACCATCAACACTGAATACAGATGCACTGGAGTATAATCCCTTAGATAAATCTGCACCATTAATTAGGGAAGTCAATGATGGGCCTGGTGTGTTATTCCCCTCTCTGTTATTATCTGAACCCATCTCTTGGACTTCTTCTCAGGAAAGAATCAGTTGCTTTCATCCGATCCTTGCTACTCTTAATCAAATTCAAGATGCCCTTGACAAAACCATTAGACCTACTGATCAGGATAAGAGTGAAGGTGATCATCATGAAGGGAAAATCTCACCCATCCAAAATCTGGACCGTTCCTTTGATGAAGCCAAAGATAGTGGGGATAATTTTCTGGATGTTGCCTCAAACTTGAGTCACTACAGTGATGAAGGTGATGTGGATTATTTGGGTTCGAAGGACACCCCTAATGTTCTAGAATAAAGGGGTTTCAATCAGAGTCTAAGATCAAAAATCCTAGATTAGGGGAACAGAAAAGGAGGGGTAGAAAATCCACAAAAGAAATGTTGGAGCAAGCCGGTTGTGTAGCAGACCAAACAAAATTGCTGAGATCAGGGAAAAGGTTTGCCTTTTCCCGGAAGCAATGAGGCTCCTTTCATGGAATGTCATGGACTACAATGCCCATGAAAACTTGCTTGCTCAAAAGGTCTTGACCAAGCGAGAGCGGATATTATTCTGCTTCAAGAAACTAAACTAAAAAATGATGATATAAAGATGTTCCAGAATAAATTCTCCAGATGGAAGAGTGTTTTTTCAGAGGCAAATGGTGCTTTCGGAGACCTCAGCATTTTATGGGATTACAGTGCGGTGGATGTAGTCCTGCTTAGTCAATCTTCAAATTGGCAATGGATTGAGGTAACATCAAAGCAATTACTTTCTTGCGTTTATGTTTTCAATGTTTATGGCCCTAACAACCCTAATGAAAAAGAGGCTTTATGGAAAGATTTGACCAATCACCTAATGATTAGAAAAGATGATCTCTTTATTTTAGCGGGGGATTACAATGCCATTCTCAGCCCTTCAGAAAAGAAAGGAGGAAAAGGGCGGCAGAGCAAAAGTGAAAATGACTTTGCTAAATTTGTTTTAAACAATGGATTAGTAGAACTGGATTTTAAATCCGGGAACTTCACATGGACCAACATGAGAAGAGGGTCTTTAAACATAGCGGAGAAATTAGACAGATTTTTTCTGATGTTTGGGAAGAGCATGACTGGTTATGCATAGCAGATATCTTACCAATTGCAGGTTCAGATCACTACCCAATAATGTGTAATATTCAAGAGGATGTGGTTCCTGAACGTTCCCCGTTTAAATTTGAAGCAATGTGGCTTAGAGAGGAGGAATTTTATGCTAAGATTGAGCTTTGGTGGAGAAATGCTCCAGAATGGGAGGGGAATAAGTCTTTTTTTTTTTTTTTCATAAAGCTCCAATATATTAAAGAACAACTGAAAATCTAGAATAGAGAAGTATTCAGAGATATTCTTGTTGATAAATTGCAGCTAGAACAAAGCTTACACCTCCTCAATGAAAATATTATTGCAATGGGTATGGATGACAACTTATATCTGGAGGAATAATCTCTTCTCAGACTATACAAAGAAGTGTTGGCTAAGGAGGAGATCCATTGGAAACAAAAATCTTGGGAGACTTGGCTGAAGGAAGGGGACCGAAATGCCAAGTTTTTTCACAAATCGGTCAAGGCCAGAAGGGCACGCAATAAAACCTTTGCTATTAAAATTAAGAATGGGGAGACAACCATGGATCCAAAGATAATTAATCAGGAAGCTGTTGAGTTCTTCCAATATATTTTTACTCAACACCATCACTCCGGACTAGATGATGAAGGGCTTTTAGACCTTATTTCAAACACTATCACAGTAACACAGAATGAAATGCTAATGGGCACTGTCTCTTTAGATGATGTAAAGAATACTTTATTCGGTATGGGGGGGGGGGGGGATAAAGCCCCTGGCCCAGATGGATTCCCAGCTCTCTTTAACCAAAAAAATTGGAACATTTTAGGTGAAGATCTAAGGCAAGTAGTTGAAGAATCTAGAGCTGAAGGGTTTATGCTGAAAGATTTCAATAAAGGGTTTATGCTGAAAGATTTCAATAATACCTTCATAGCCACGATCCCAAAGAAATATGAAACCAACTCCTTTAATGATTATAGACCTATTGCATTGTGTAACACAGTCTATAAGGTAATTGTCAAAGTTGCTACAAATAGGCTCAAAAGTGTTCTCGAGAATATTATCTCTGAGGCACAAAGTGGATTTTCCCCTAATAGATCAATCTTTGAAGGCATCATTATTGCACATGAAGCTATGCACACAATTAAAGTTGCAAAAGTAAACAGAATGTTGATCAAACTTGATATTAAGAAAGCCTATGATAATGTTAATCGGGACTTTCTTCTTAGAGTTCTTAAACAATTTGGGTTTGCAGAGAATTGGGTGAAATGGATAGCAAGTTGCATCGACACCCCTAGATTCTCTATACTTGTCAATGGTAGCACTCAAGGTTTTTTTGAAACCTCAAAAGTAATACAACAGGGAGACCCAATTGCCCCGTTCTTATTTATTATAATGGATCAAGTCTTGGGCAGACTTATCACTAGCAAGAGATTGGATGGCAGTTGGCAGGGAGACAAGATTGCGGAAGGTGTAGCATCCTCCACACACTTGCAATTTGTGGATGACAACCTCCTTGGGGTGGCCTCACTTGCTGAGACTCATGTCATCAAATCAAATTTAGACTATTATAGCAGGGCAACTAGTTAGTGTGTCAACAAGCACAAATCTGAGATCTTTTTCTTTCACACAAATCGAAATATACAAATGCAAATCAGTGAGATTATGCAGATCAAGATTGGAAAGCTTCCTAGTAAATATTTTGGAGTGCCTTTATTTGATGGGGCCTCCAAACCCCACTTGTGGAAAAACCTTATGGATTCATGCTTCAACTGTATGGAGGTGGAAAAGTAGATGGCTCACTTCTGCAGGTAGAATTTTGCTACTAAAAGCGGTTGTGTCGGCTATTCCAATTTATTCAATGAGTTGTTTCAAAATCCCTCATAAAGTGTTGGATGCTATTGTTAAAAGGATGAGGAAGTTCTTCTAGAATGGGGCTGAGGAAGGAGATAAGTGGCCTCTCATTGCATGGGACAATTTGCAAAAGAAAGCAAAATGGGGGAACTGGATTGAAGGATTGAAGAAAGATGAACTTGGCACTAGGGGCCAAACTGGTGTGGAATATATGCAGTCAACCGGACAACTTATAGGTCTAGATCCTCCGATCTAAATACTTAGATTATTTACAAGACGAGCGAATCCCAACCACTTTTAATCCCCCAAAAGGATCAACAATTTGGGAAGACTCTTGGAATAACCACCCAATTTTAAAGGAGGACATAAGATTTGATGAATTGAGAATTCTCTTCACTACCTGTTGGGGATCTAAAGTGTCTGATTATTTAGAATGTAGGAACACCTCTCTTGGCCCTAAGTGGAAATGGAAACACCTGGATGCACTAAACCGAAAAGCCCAACAAAGAAACCTAATGGAAGACCTGTTTAAAAAGAGGAGCTTCACAAGAATTGAGAAAATCGACAAGCTTATTTGGAGCAAAGCTAAAAGTGGGGCTTATTCGGTTAAGCTTGGATTTTTATCCCAAGAAGAAGAGGAGGATCTACTACCTTTGGACACTAATCTATTATGGGACAGGCATTGCTTGCCAAAGGTAGAAACTTTTGCATGGATAGCTGTGCAAAAAAGGATCTTGACTGTTGAAAGGAGGAAACATTTTGGACTCCAAGGACCAACTTGGTGTGCTTTATGCAAGTCAGCATCGGAAGATGTTGATCACTTACTAGTTTAGTGCCCCTTTGCTGCAGAATACTGGGATCTGATTAAGGAAAAAATGAATTTGATAGGGCCTATGCAGCAGGGGATTAAATAGGTTTTTCAAATTTGGCCGATTCCTCAAAAGAATTCAGCCTTGTCAGGGTTATGTAAGGTTTGCCCCTCAATAATCATTTGGGAATTGTGGAAAGAGCGTAACAGATGCATCTTCCAAGATAAGGAAAGATCCATCCAAAGCATCAAAGCTAGTATCTTGAGTGCTATTGAAGAGACTATGCAAGCAACTCTTATCTCCTCCTCAGGAAGTTCTCTTTACACAAGGGCTGATAGGGAGCTTCACTGCAATTGGTCAAACTTGAAATTCAAGAATGACAATATCAAAGATGTGAATGCATTGAATAAATCAAGATTAGAGTTGAAGTGGGATAAACCTAGTCCAGGTTGGGTCAAAATTAACCTTGACGGAGCCTCAAGAGGCAATCTGGGACCTTCAGGTGCTGGTGTTGTAGTAAGAGATTGCAAAGGGGATATTTTAGCATTAGCGGACCAAAGACTTAGTGATGGCACTAATAATGTGGTAGAAGTCAGTGCTGCACTGCTGGCCCTACAATTGGAGAAAATGATGAATCTTCAACAAGTCCACCTTGAAGGAGATTCACAAATAATTGTGAATGCAATTAAAAATGGTGCAGCCAATGCTTGACACCTAAAAAATATGCTAGAAGAGATCTCTCATCTCCTACATTCATTTCTAGATTTCAAAATCTCCCATGTTCGTATGGAAGGGAATAGGGAGGCTGACATTGTCTCCAAATGGGCTACCAATCTAACAATGAGCAATGAGACATGCACAAAATTTTTCTCCACTGATCTTTTTACCAACTAAAAAGTGTTCTTTGATGCAGGTTGATGCCTGAAAGGTTTTTGTGTATGCTTTTGCAGGATGACAACTAAATAATGTTAAATCTTCATGAAGGATGATTTGTGCTGATGTGGCATATGCAAGCTGATTACAACAACTTTTGAAAGAGTGTGCTGACGGGTCTCGAACACGACACAACCTCTTTTTGATGGATGAGGGAGTGCGAGGAAAGACAATTGTCAGCATGAAGGTGACAACATATTGAGTGTTTTATGGCACTTGACGTAAAGAGGGATTTTATTCCTGTTGAAGATCCAAGACGGACGACGCTCTGTTTTAAGTAATTATGCCTGATTTGAGTTAATGTCAGTTGAAGTGACCGAAAACTTCTCCTTCACTCCTGCTTTGTAACGGTTTAAATCCACCCATTACTGGCTTCTAGCATATCTCCTTTTCATTCCAAGAAGTTACTATCAACAGTGTTTCGAAATGGAAGCCACATTCTCGGTGAGAACCATAAAGCAACAAAAATCTGTGGAAGGCCCAGCCAGGAAAGAACGAATTTTAGGACTGCTAAACATAAAGACTGATATGCCCTAGCATTGGCTGTCCTAGATGTTCTTGGAAACCAATATCAGAAAAGGTTTGCAAAGCGCAGGTCCAATGTTGACATCATCTCCTTGGTGATAGCTTGGGCCTTGCAGTTGGGAGAGTCAGAAAGAGAGGTAAAGCGCATCATAGAGCTCCTTTTTGATTCGGATTTGGTACTTGGTCTGGATTCAATTTTAGAATGGGCCGTCCCAAGTGTAGGATTTGATTACAGCTAATGTTTTGAAGAGTTGAAGGAAGGATTTTAATATGGACATGTCCCATTCCTCAGTTGGTGGGGGAATATTGTAGATAGAACTCCATACTAGCAGGAGATAGAATGAAAGTGGAAGGTGTTGAAATCTCTTGTTGAAGACTTAGCCAGGCCAGAGGAGGAGCGAAACAAAGTAGTTTTTGAGGAAGTGCCCAAGCAGAAACGCGGGCAGAGACATGGAAAACAACATGCTGAGGAATGATGCCCAGCTTGGGGCATTTTTTGTTCTTTTTGATTTTTTTGTAATCGACTGAGTGCTCTAAATGCCTCAAGTCTAAATATCACCATGTCTCCTTTCTAGTTTTACTCTAATTGGTGGATATTAAGGTAGAAGAATGTTTGTTAGCTCTCAATATGGTTTCCCTATAGATGGGAAACCTCATAGTTTGATGCTGTAATTTTTCTCCATGAAGTCTGTGAAAGGTTAGGTTGTTTGTGAAAGGTTAGGAAGCCTGCTAATGGCTCTATAGGACTGTAAAGCCTCAGTGCTAATATATATCTGCTATTGTAATTTCTTTCATATCAATATAAAATATAAAATGTTATAGACCAAAAAAAAAATTATATAATTATATTAATTCAAAATATATATTGTATACCTCTTAAAATAACGTATATATTATATAAAAATAATATAAAACAACAAACTAAAACCCATATCTTACCAATGGGGACACTTATCAATGTGGACATGCACGCATAGGATTTTAATGTAAAAAAAAGGATAGAAAAATCTAAAAAGAAAATACATAAATATATAAATTTTGCGTCAAACAATTTTAGATTTCAAATTTCTTTGTTTAGATTTAAGCTATGGAGCATATAGTTCATATCCATCTCGTCATTTGTCAAACATTTTTTATTTTTTAAATTTCTTGTTTTGATTTAAACTATGGAGTATATACATATATCTTTATATTCCAACATTCTTAATGTTGGTGCAAGACGTCCACCCTCTCTTCTGTTAGGTCTTTATCGAGTCTTCTCTTATCTTTTTTTAATCTTATTTTCTCTTTCTTGAAGACTTTTGTTGAAGAGGTTGTTGTTAAATCCGCCCTTGCTTTTGTTAGCTCTTCTTTTAGTCTTATAATCACACCATTGAGTGGTTAAACCATCTTCAATTCTACTAGCTTAGCCACCCTCAATTATGCTAACATTATTTTCAGTCTTTTATTTTCGTAACTTGTTTGTGACATCGCCCTCGGTTTTGCTATGGCTTTCTCAAGTCTTACGTTCTCTTCATTACTGATTTATGCCATTCACTTTGGTCACTTTTCTTGTACTTCATCTTGCAGAAATCATGGGTGAAATTGAATTTGTTCATTTTTCGTATTCGAAAATATGACACATCTAGTTTTTAGGATATATCAATATAGCCTTGCCATTTGATTTTGAAACCAAAGGTCAACTTGTTTAGCACAAGCTTTATTTTTACCTACACCTTCAATTTTAAAACCAAACAACTACTTGTTTGATGTGGATATTCAGCTGTACAGCAAGGGTTTCCTATTGTATCTACATCCCAAAACACAATAGAAGATTTAGACACTTAATCTATAACACAAGGACCACGATAGACAAGGAAGTAAAACTACTAGATCATAATCTAGAAGAAAAGAACCATGATAATAAAAAATATAAATACAAACTAATTACACGATCGACGATACTGCTTTGTTTAAAATTTTCTTCTAGAACAACAATCTATTCTTTTGAGTCTTAGTTTCTTCCTTCTAGTAGCCCTCGCTTCATCTCTCCCTTTTCAGCCCTCTCCCTCCTTTCATCCCTCTCTTAAACCCTCTCTTCAACCCTCTCTTTAGCCCTCTCTTCATCAACCCTCTCTTCATCCCTCTCTTCATCAGCCCTCTCTTCATCAGCTCTCTTTTTAGCCCTAACACTTGTTATACTTGAATTGTAAAAGAAGAACAAGAACAAGTGTTAAGAGGTAGCTTTTTATAAGCAAATGAATGTTCATTCTAGATTATAAACGCTATGATCTACAATGAACATCTATTTGCTTATAAAAGACTACCACTTGACATTTGTTGTTGTGATTTTACAATTAAAGTATGACAAGTGCTAGGGTTGAAGAGAGGGCTGATGAAGAGAGAGATGAGAGAGAGAGGGCTGAAGAGAGGGCTGATGAAGAGATGGATGGAGATAGGGCTGATGAAGAGAGGGATGAAGAGATGGAGAGGGCAGAAGAGAGGGTTGATGAAGAAAGAGAGGGTTGATGCAGAGAGGGTTGAAGAGAGGGAGAGGGCTGAAGAGAGGGCTACTGGAAGGAAGAGACTAAGATTGTCAAAAGAATAGATTGTTGTTGTAGAACAAAATTTTAAACAACGCAGTACCATCGATCGTGTAATTAGTTTGTATTTATATTTCTGATTATCATGGTTCTTCTCTTCTAGATTACGATCTAGTAGTTTTACTTGATTGTCTATCATGGTCCTTATGTTATAGATTATGTATATACTCCATATTTTAAATCTAAACAAGAAATTTGAAAAATGAAATTGTTTGACAAATGATGGGATGGATATGAGCTATGTACTCTATAGATTAAATCTAAACAAAGAAATTTGAAAAATGAAATTGTTTGACAAATGATGTGATAGATATATATAGTTTAAATCTAAAATTGTTTGACGCAAAATTTATCTGCTTATGTATTTCGTTTTTAGATTTTTCTAATGTCATTTTTTGACATTATAATCCTATGCGTGCATGTCCTCATTGACAAGTGTCCCCATTGGTAAGATATGCGTTTTAGTTTTTTGTTTTATATTATATTATTATATAATATTTAAGTTATTTTAAGAGATAAAATATATATTTTTATTAATATAATTATATAATTTTTAAAAATATATATATCTATAGATAAATAATGGTTTAAGAATATAAATATTTTTATTTAGTCTTTACTAATATATATTAATGTTATAATTATTTGTGTAAGTATTTTAATAAAAATTTAAAAATATTTTATTAAATTAAAAAAGATTTCATATAAGTTAATATTTTTTTTTATAAAATTAGTCTTATTTTTTTTTTTGGTCTATAACAGGTTTTTTTTATATATATTGATATGAAAAGAGATTACATAATAGGAATATTAGCCCTGAGGCTATACAAATATTTATAGCTTGAATATGTATACTAAACCCCTTTTAGAGGAAATATCAAAATGGGGCTGGCTATATATTAGCTGCTACATTAATACTGCATGTAACGAGAACATAGAGGAGACCAGGAGAAATAAGACTTGAGACATAGCTCTCAGTCAGTAACAAAATTACAAAAACATAGATCTGAAGCTATCTGAATCTCCTTCAATCTGCAGCATGTTGTTTTCCTTGTCTCTGCCCGCGTTTCTGCTTGGGCACCTCTTCAAACACTACTTTGTCTCTCATCTCCTCGGGCCTAGTTAAGTCCTCCACAATGGCTTTCAGAGTCTGCCACTTACTTGCAATATCCTTCTAGTAGGCTGTTTTGTCAACATTTCCCCACCAAGTGAGGAAGGGGACACGACCATAGTTGAAACCCTCTTTTAGTTCTACAAAACACTCACTATAGTCAAATCCCTGACCTGGAACAACCCACTCTAATATTGATTCTAGGCCAAGTAGCAAGTCCGGGTCAAAGAGGAATTCAATGATGCGCTTGACCTCGCTCTCTGACTCACCAAGCTGCAGGGCCCATGCCACCACCAATGAGATGATGTCCACATTAGATCTGTGCTTGGAAAATATCTCGTGATATTGGCTTCCAAGAATGTTTTGGACAGCCACAACCAAGACATTATTCTTCATATTCAGTAAACCTAGAATTCTCTCAATACTGGCAGGGCCTTCCACTGCTTTTTGTTGCTTCTTTGTTCTAACTGAGAATGTGGCTTCCATCTCTACCACTGCTAAAAAACCAAAGGAGCAAAGAAGAAGGATGATCATGGTGAAAGCTAGAGGTGGTTTTAAACTACTGTCGAGGTCGAGTGAGAGCAAAGAAATCGGTCTCTTCAACTGACAAATAGTCTAAATCAGGAATCTATCCTAAATCAGAGTGTTGTCCGGTTGGATCCATCACAGGAATAAAATCTCTGTGAGCGGCAGGAGCTCTGAAAAGATCTGTCCTTCATAAGCTTGCATTGTTCAGCCCGAGCTTTATCACCGCCACATCAATTTGTATAGTTTGAGACCTGTCCTAACCTCCATTTGAAGAATTGGACTTCCACTTGCAGCTGTCACATCAATCATTCCAATCTGCAGGATGGGAGAATCACATCCCTGCAGAAGCCAATTAAAGTTTCGGGTAGCAGTCTGCAGCACAGAAAACAATTTAGTAGCAAAAAATCTCTTATGGGAGAAATTCAAAATAAGGTTCATAACTCATTATTGGACTAGTTGCCCATTTGGAGACGATATCAGCGTCCCTATTTCCTTCTCTCAGGATATGGGTTATTTTAAAGTCTGAAAATGAGTGTAAGAGATAGGAGATCTCTTCAATCATATTTTTGAGGTGTCATGCATTTGCTGCCCCATTTTTAATTGCATTTACAATTATTTGTGAATCACCTTCTAGGTGAATATGCTAAAGGTTCATCTTGTTGGCCACTTGTAAAGCCAACAATGCTGCTCTAGCTTCAGCCTCATTGTTAGTTCCTCTAATAAGTCTTTGGGCAGAAAGTGCCAGAATATTCCCATTGTTGTCTTTGACAACAACACCTGCACCTGAGGGACCCGGATTGCCTTTAGAGGCTCCATCAAAGTTTAATTTGACCCACCCCAGGCTCGGTTTATCCCACTTAAGTTCAGATCTAATTTTATTCTGTGCTTTTTCATCTTTAATGATACCATTTCTGAATTTCAGGCTTGGCCAGTTGCAATGAAGTTTCCTGTTAGCCTTAGTGTAGAGCATACTTCCTGTGGAAGTAATAAGAGCAGCTTGAGTGGTCTCTTCAATAGCACTTAAAATACTGGCTTTTATGCTTGATAGGGGTCTTTCCTTATCTTGGAAGATACGTATGTTTCATTCTTTCCAAATCTCCCAGATGATAATGGAAGGGGAAGCCTTCCATAGACCAGATAAGGCAGTGTTCTTTTGAGGGATTGGCCAACTTTGAAACACCTCTTTGATACCCTGCTACATAGGACCAATCATACTTAATTTTTCCTTTATCAGCTCCCAACATTCTGCTGCAAAGGGACATTGAACAAGTAAGTGATCTACATCTTCCTAAGCTGATTTGCATAGAACACACTGGGTTGGGCCTTGGAGGCCAAAATGTTTCCTTCTTTCAGCTGTTAAAATTCTCCTTTGCACTGCTATCCATGAAAAAGTTCCTGCCTTTGGTAAGCAATGTCTATCCCAACAAAGATTAGTGTACCATGGTAATATATCCTCCTCTACCTCTTGGGATAAGAACCCAAGTTTAACTGAATATGTTCCACTCTTGGCTTTACACCATATTAACTTGTTGGGTTTTTCCACCCTTATGAACCTCCTAATTATGTAAAGATCTTCCATAAGGTCTCTCTGTGGGGCTGAGAGGTTGAGATCATCCAAAAGTTTCCATTGCCACATTGGTCCAATAGGGGAGTCCCTACATTCTAGGTAATCTGCCACCTTCGAGCCCCAACTATTAATGAAGAGAGTCCTCAAGTCATGAAATTTCCTATCCTCTTTTAAAATTGGGTGATTGTTCCAAGAATCATCCCAAAACAAGGCATTGTGTCCATTTCTGACATGCCATGAGACATGTTTTGAGATGATAGATCTGCAATCTAGTAGATAATTCCAAATTGCAAAGCCTCTGGGGGGGTTAACAATAGTGAGGATTCTCTCATCCTGTGCAGAATCTAAATATTTAGATCTGAGAATCTTGACCCATAAGCTATTTGGTTGACTGCAAATGTGCCAAACCAATTTGGCCCCTAATGCCAAGTTCATCTTTCTCCAGTCCTTCAGTCCAGTGCTCCCATGTTTTTTATGTTTACAGATCTTATCCCAATTACAAGGGGCCATTTATCTCCTTCTTCAGCCCCGTTCCAGAAGAATTTCCTCATTATTTTGATAATGGCATCCAACACTTTGTGTGGGATTTTAAAACAACTCATGGAATAAATTGGAATGGCTGATACCACTGCTTGAAGTAAAAGATTTCTACCTGCAGATGTGAGCCATCTACTTTTACAGCCCTCCATGCGATTGAAGCATGAGTCCATAAGGTGCTTCCACAAATGAGGCTTGGAGGCCCCATCAAATAAAGGCACTCCAAGATATTTGCTCAGAAGCTTACCTATTTTGATTTGAAGAATGTCACTAATTTGTTTTTGCAGATTATTGGCCATGTGAAAGAAGAAGATCTCTGATTTCTGCCAATTGACATTTTGACCCGTGGCTCTGCTATAACGGTCTAAGGTTGACTTGATGACACAAGCTTCAGCAAGTGAAGCTACCCCAAGGAGCAGATTATCATCTACAAATTGCAAGTGAGTGGAGGAGGAAATACCCTCTTTAATCTTTACCCCATGCCAACTGCCTTCTAATCTCTTGCTGGTGATAAGTCTACCCAAGATTTCAGCCATAATAATAAATAAAAAGGGGGATATGGGGTCCCCCTGTCTGATGCCCTTAGTGGTTTCAAAGAAGCCTTGGGGGCTACCATTTACTAGGATAGAGAATTTAGGGGTGTTGATGCAATTTGCAATCCACTTCACCCAACCATCTGCAAAGCCAAATTTTTTGAGTATCCTAAGGAGAAAGTCTCTGTTTACATGATCATAGGCTTTTTTGACATCTAGTTTGATCAACATTCTGTTAACTTTTGTTGCTTTGATAGTATGGACAGCTTCATGTGCAATAATGATGCCTTCGAAGATTGACCTTTTGGGGGCAAAACTGCTTTGTTCCTTGGAAATAATATGCTCAAGAATGTGTTTAAGCCTATTAGCTGCTACTTTGACAATTACTTTATAAACTGTATTACATAAAGTAATCGGTCAAAAATCTGAGGAGTTGATTACAGATTTCTTGGGGATCATGGCAATGAATGTATTATTGAAGTCCTTCAATATAAACCCTTCTGCACGAGATTCTTCAACTACTTGCTTGAAATCTTCCCCTAAAATGTCCCATGTTTTTTGGTAGAAGAGTGTTGGGAAGCCATTTGGACCAGGGGCTTTATCCCCTCCCATATCAAATAAAGCTTTCTTTACCTCATCCAAGGAGACAGAGCTCATAAGCTTTGCATTCTGTTCTGGTGTAATAGTGGTAGGGATGAGATTAAATAGTCCTTCATCCTCATTTCTATGGGGCTGAACTTCATTAAAAGTTTCATGGAAGAAGTCAACAGCTTCCTGATTTATAATCTTTGGATCCGAGGTGGATTCACCCTACTTTGTGTTGATAGTGAAGATTTTGTTTCGGGCTCTTCTGGCTTTGACCGATTTGTGAAAGAACTTAGTATTACGGTCTCCTTCTTTTAACCAAGTCTCACGGGATTTTTTCTTCCAGTGGATCTCTTCTTTGGCTAGCACCTCTTTATATAATCAGAGAAGAGATTGTTCCTCCAAATAAGAGTTATCATCCATACCCTGAGCTATTATCTTTTCATTTAGGGATTGCAGACTTTGTTCTAGTTGCAATTTTTCAACAAAAATATCTTTAAAGACATCTCTGTTCCAGATTTTTAGCTGTTCTTTAATAAATTGAAGCTTTTTAAAGAAGATGAAGGACTTATTCCCTTCCCATTTTGGGGAATTTTTCCTCCAAAGATCCATGTTGGTATAAAAGTCAGCCGATCTAAGCCACATGGCTTCAAATTTAAAAGAAGATCTTTCAGGGGCCAAGTCTTCTTGGATGTTACATATAATCGGATAATGGTCAGACCCTGCAATTGGTAGGATGTTTGCATTGCATAACTAGTCCTGTTCCTCCCAATTTCGCATTAGGAAAAATCTGTCTAATTTCTTTTCTATGTTCGTGAACCCTTTTCTTCTGTTGGTCCATGTGTAATTACCGGATTTAAAATCTAGTTTTGATAATCCATTGTTTAAAACAAATGCAACAAAGTCACTTTGACTTTTACTTTGCCATCCTTTGCCTCTTTTTTTTTCTAAAGGACTGAGAATGACATTGTAATCTCCTCCTAAGATGAAGAGGTCATCTTTTTTTTCCATGAGGTGATTGGATAAGTCTATCCATAATGCCTCCTTTTCAAAGGGGTTATTAGGGCCATAAATATTGAAAATGTAAAAGGAAGAAAATAATTGCTTAGAAGTTACCTTTAATCTATTGTCAATTTGAAGATTGATTTAGTAGGGTCACCTCAACCACCCTATCATCCCATAGAATACCGAGACCACCAGAAGCACCAATAGCCTCTGAGAACACGCTCTTCCACCTACTGAATTTATTCTGGAAGAGCCTAATGTCATCACCTTTGAGTTTGGTTTCTTGGAGAAAAATAATATCCGCCCTCGCTTGATCAAGACCTCTTTTGAGCAAGTGAGATTTTTCAAGGGCATTGCAGCCCCTGATGTTCCACAAGAGGAGTCTCATTGATTCCGGGAAAAGGCGAACCTTTTCCCTGATCTCAGCAGTTTTGCTTGGTCTGCTGCACAACCAACTTGGTCCAACATTTCTTTGGTGATTTTCCTACCCCTTCTTTTCTGCTCCCCTAGTTTGGGTTTTTTGATCAAAGAGACTGAGAGATTTAAGCCTCTTTGTTCTATAATATTAGGAGTGTCCTCTTCGCCCAAATAGTCCTCGTCTCCTTCATCACTGTAATATCCCAAGCTTGAGGTTGCACCTAAAAGGTTATCTCCACTGTCTCTGGCTTCATTTAAAGAATTTTCCAAATTGTGAATGGGTGAGATTTTTTCTTCACGAAAGGGCTCCACATACTGAAGATGAACACGAGGTGAGAAAGATTTGTCCTGTACATCCTGTATTTGATTAAGAGCTGCCAGGATGGGGTGGAAGCAACTAGTGCGAGCTTGAGAAGAGGAACCAAGAACAGATTTAGAAACAACCAGAGATGGTGAGGATCCATCATTGCTACCATGCTCAACAGGATTGATCTCGAGAGCATCACTATTTAGAGCAAAAGGCTGACGGGAGGACAAAAAGCTCCGTTCCAAATATTTGTCTGGGGAAACTTCGATATCTCTGCACTGAGGTTGTAAGTGACCCTCCTCATTTTCTAATATGTGAATTGCGCATTCATCTTGAAAGAAAGTCTGGTCATTAAAGTTTGGTTTGCGGCCTCGATCCCCTTGCATGTCCCCACTGTGGATAGTTGTCTGATTTTTGGCTTCTAGGGAGTCAGACACAATATGAGACTGCAACTGTTCATCTTTACCAGCCTGAAAGGAACCAGTTCGGGAATGTGTAATGAGAGGAGGGTGAGGTGTATCTTTAACTACTTGGGTGGACAGTGGGCTATCAGAAACCGGGTGAGGAGAGACCAGAGGGGAAACCGTTGTAATCCTGCAAAATATTTCTGGAGTCCCTAGACTGTTTGAAGAAGAGTAAGGACTGCTATCTATGGCTCTATTCAGAATCATGTCCTCTTCAAAGTGGATAGACCATTGTGGTTGATTAGTGCGGCTCATTTCCCACTCCTTAATCCAATCGATGCTATTGTTAATTTCAAGACCTTTTCCTTTGCATTGAACCTTATTGGCTTCAGATAACAAGTTAGCCATTTCCACTTCTAAGCTTAAACGCTATTCACCATGAGCTGTTCCCAGCACCACCATCTCCGGGATTTGGTAGCATTTCTGCATTTTTACTCTGAGTTTAGTGTAGATGTAGAGATCATTTCTATCCACCACTTCTTCCGACTTAAGAAAAAGTCCAATGTTGTTCCCTATTAGCTTGAGGGTTTCCTCATTCTTATATTCCCAAGGGAGGTTGATGAGTTTAATCTAGACTGCAATATTCTCCACTTCCTCCTTATCTAGATTAAATTTTGGTTTCCAGTCACAGATGTAGAAGCCCAGTCCATCCATTGAGAAAGGGCCTCCATTCAAAATCTAGTTCTTGTCCTCCTTCGAAGGACAAATCACCAATAGGAACTCATTTCGAAGGGTTTTGAGTTCAAAATTTTTCCCCCAGTTGGAGTCCATCCAGGATTGGATCTTGCTAATAGACGGCCATGGACCAAGCCATTTCATGAAGAAAGCGGTTTCCTGTAGATTAATCACTGACTCTGCCCATTGAATGTTACTTATTAAAATAGAGGAAGATCTAATGAGGAGGGTGTCATCTACCTTTATTATGGGTTTCTCAGATTGATCTACAAAAATCACTCTTGGCTTGGAAGTTCCCATATCTTTAGGCCGCCAGAACTTTGATTCAATCTGTTTGAAGTTGAAGTGAGTAGGGAGCTTCAGGGATGAGTTTCTTTTCCAATATGGAGGATTTCTGCTATCCCATCACCTACCATTCCTGTTAAACTCATGAGTCCATGAAGGGTCTTGCCTTGGGGGGTTCCATCCACTATGCATCCGCCGGTTGTGGCTGCGACCTCCATCGAAGCCCCTAGGTTTAGTGTAAGGGTCTTCTACCAGTCCATTCCGCATGCGAGCAGAGGATAAGTCTCGATGGGGGCCATTTGAAATGCGGGTTCTGGGTAGCTCCCAAAACAACCCATTTGGGTTCCATTGACTGGATCGGTGACCATTCCGAATGGAGAAGTTAAGATGGCTTTTGTCAAACCTTCTTTCACCAAGGCAATGGCCGTCATGACCATTTCTCCCAGAGCCGTTGCCGCTCTCCATATAAAATTAGTCTTATTATTTAGATTTTAAAATAAATATATTTTGGTATTCGAAGAAAAATTTCAAAATGGAAAAGTAATATATTTTAAAAAAATTGCTTGATATAGTTTTATTTATCTAAGATCTAGATATAGTTTGATAAATTCTTAAACATAATATTTGTCAAAATATTAAAATTTAATTTCAAAATTAATTATATCATTTAAAATTTTGTATTTTAAAAGGCCCTACAAGCTAGATTATTGACAACGCAGATAAATCAGGGCCCTTAAAATATTTAAATTTAATTTCAAAATTAATTATATCATTTAAAAATTTGTATTTTAAAAAGCCCTACAAGGAAGACTATTGACAATAGGAGAAGAATAGGAAAATTAATTATATCATTTAAAATAGGTCCCTTAAAAGATTTAAATTTAATTTCAAAATTATTTATATAATTTAAAATTTTGTATTTAAAAAAAAAAAAATGTATTGTAAAAGGCCCAATCAATCTATTTAGTCTTCTAATCCATCTAATAAGTCTTCTGATAAATCAATCCAGTCAACATTTCAATCAATTCACTTCACTGATCAATCTATTCTCTTAACATATCAATTTATTCTGTCGACAAGGCAATCAAGCGAGTCAAACTCCCAATCAGTCTAAGTTTAACTCTTCAGTCACAGATAATCAGTCCACCAATCATGTAATCCTTATTGAAACCTCCAAATTCGTATAAATAGAGAGCTTATTCTCATATTTGGTAACCACACACACTTCGAACATTTATGTTGTCCCATTGAGCACTCATTCTCAGAGCCCACATTGCATCAAGAAGGATAACAAGGGGGGGTTACGGGTTATGCTTTTATTGGGATGGATTTCATTATTTGATTATTTATGCTTTCCTTTCTTTCATTTCCTCTTTTGATATTGGAGGTTTTACACTAACTGATATTGACTGATCTTTGTGTGGAAAGATTATTGTTCAATTATAGGTTACAAATTCCAAGATTACCCCTGATTACAATGGTGAACCCAAAGTAAAGCACCCAACTTAAATCTGACTTTTTTCTGTAATGTACAGGACGAATCGACACACTTCTTTAGTTGGATCGATGCACTTGATACCCTAGAACGATGCAAATACTGCAATGCAGAGACACACTTTGATAATGAAATGCCGATGTCACTACCTTAATGCGACGCAGTCTGCATGTAAAATTGACAGATATATCATACTAGATCGACACATTATATATGAAAGCAATTTGCAGTTGACAGTACACAAAGACGCACTTAGTATATCCATGCACCATAGTTGGTTCCTTATATTTGCTCTGTTTCTGTCTTTACTCTTGCTATCTCTCCTATTGTCAGTTTTAATCATTGTAGTTTTTTCTCTAATTCCTGAATATTGTACTGGGATCTACAAATTTTGTATGCTGGATTTAACATCGATCTGCTATTTGTTACAATTGAGTTCTTGCTATTATTCTTTCTTAGTTTTTTTATTTTAAACAGGTGACATAAACCGAACAACGCACTTTGACCTCTAGATCGTCGCAGTCATTGCTCTGAAAAGCCGTACTTAATAGTATAGTTTTCCGCACTTGATGGTACAAAAATCCGTAGTTAACCTATTAAAGTGACACACTCACAATCCCGAAATGACGCAATTGCCTAATAAAAATTGTCTTCTGTCCTAAAATTTTGTATTCCTCATTATCAAACAACGTACTTGCACTGTTGAAACTATGCAAATGCAAACATAAAATGACACAGTCAATTGGTTAAACATAAGAAAGTCAAGATTCAAGAGCTAGTAGAGCAGCGAAAGAGAGAGAGATCAAACAAAACAAAGGACCAGTCCGCAAACTACAAATCACAACATTAAAAGTAAAAATCAGATACAAGGTCTTTTCAACCCTTACTTGGATAAGGTAAGCAGAATCACTCAAAATCTTGATTTTCGTTCTACTGACCCTAGTGCACACAAATTACAAAAAATGATTGCTATATTCTTAGGTTTTTGGTACTAACATTTATTTTTTAAGCTTGTGGCATGGAAGTAGTGTTAACTTATTTTTCATATAAAATCAATCCATTTTCCTTTTCAAGTGCACCTACAATGAACATACAATGAACAGTGTATGAGAAAACATCACAAACTCATCTTTCGTTTTGGTGTTTAAAAATGATGTGGGGTATTAAGAATTGAACAAGGCAAAATACATTTGATATTGGTGCATTAAAATTGAACAAGCAAAATCTCATATGGTTTGGTGCTTAAAAATGAACCCATGTGCTTGTATGGATGATTGGTAGATTAATTAACATTTGATTTCGGTGTATAATTTGATTAACTTTGTGTCTTGAGTCTTTGGTGCGCTTGCACAATCTATTAAAAACCATTTTATTTTCTTAGAGAGGTCTATTTGGGGAATGTGCTTCTTCCTCAGAGGACGAACTCAAACCGGTAAATCGTTTTGGTCGGTATATAAAAAAGACATGGGAAAAATCCCTGAATGTCTTATGTCTAACTAAGCTCGAGCGAGGTGTGTGGCTGATAGTTCCGATCAGACAAATAGTTCCTAAGGATCCGACGTGGTCCACTAGAGACTTAAGTGTCTCACACGTGTACAAAACAATTGGGGAGACTCCACAAAATCTTACTACAACCCTGTTAATTAGAGGCCACCCGGTTCATCCGCCGAACGCCAACTTATTTAAGTGCAAGTGGATGGAAGAATCTCCCCCCACTAGATCCCCATCATATGTGTCCCAAGGTATTGTGTTATTTGAAGAGCATTCTTCTTTGGCACATCAAAAGGTACCTGACAAAAGGCGAAAATACGGGTACTTACAAGAGGACTTTCATGTTCTAGTAGTGTGACACTGCTGTGTGAGATGACGAACTACTAAGAAATGGGCCTGAAATATTTTGTACGAAGCCAATTGACCTTAGATTAGACTGCTTGTATCTTCTTTTCATTGTGTTAGACCAAGTGAAAACTTGTGACTTGCAAAGGTCACCGAACATATACATTACGTTTCTTTTTTAGTCTGTCCTGCAACCATATTTTGATTGTGTGATTATTGTGTCTGTACATCATCAAAAACTTGACCTAAATAGTGTCCTACACAGAGCAGAAAAGAAACATGGGTCCAAACACATCATTTGTCCTTATTCTAAATTTCTATGATCGACATTCTAGTCTTTAGTCTTCCATCTTAGTGGCATTTTTGAATTTAGAGTCTAGAACCTTTCTTTCATATTGCATAGTCATCATCTTAGTTCCAAAAATCCAAAAAGTCCAAAAACATAGCTTGCATATCCTAAGGTCAAGTATTACACTTTCTAGAGTCATTTTCCAAATTAGAGGGTACATATTTTTAGGATATTTGTATAGTAATTTTTGCGCATTATATTGACTTCCCTAAAATTCAATTATCATCTTTGTCCACTTGTCTTGTTTTAGGCACTTGTCAGTCTTGTCAAAATTTGTCTTATTCATAGACATCGTTGTCAGACTTGCCGTTTTACTTGTTCCAAATTTTAAGTCAAGATAGTTCCCAAAGTCATTCGGGTCTTTCTTTATCTACATTCGAAGTTTCTAGAATCTCTCTTAGGGTATATTACCTATAGCTTAGGCATCATTCACAGTTTTGAATTTAGCAATTCCAAAATCTTCAAAAAAATCCAAAAAAATTAGTTTCCCTTATTTTCGTATCTCCTAGATTGCATTAATCCTTTGCATATTCCATTCATAAGGTCTCAAAAGGGTAAAGGCAAGATGGACTACAACAAGGACCCCATGAATAATCTTATTGACAATATTGACTTCCCTGTCCAAAGGACCCTAAGACTCAATTTCAATGCACGTGAAATAGTGCAACATCAACATAAAACAAATATTGACATTCCACATCTACCTCATATTCCCTAACTAGGAGACGAGTTCTCGATTGAGAATATTAAGGTGACATGCACATAAGAAGAGGTTGACAATGCTTTACAAGACCCTAGAGTAATGGCTGTTATGGAGAACTTGTTGCCCACAAACCCAAACCAAAGATTGACATTCCACATCTACCTCATATTCCCTAACTAGAGACGAGTTCTCGATTGAGAATATTAAGGTGACATGCACATAAGAAGAGGTTGACAATGCTTTACAAGACCCTAGAGTAATGGCTGTTATGGAGAACTTGTTGCCCACAAATCCAAACCAAAGATTGATATTCCACATCTACCTCATATTCCCTAACTAGGAGACGAGTTCTCGATTGAGAATATTAAGGTGACATGCACATAAGAAGAGGTTGACAATGCTTTACAAGACCCTAGAGAACTTAATATGGAGAACTTGTTGCCAACAAACCCAAACCAATATTTCCATATACTTACAGAGAATGGTACTAAGTTACTCGCTGGATATGACACATCCACCGTAGTAGAGGACCTACTCATACCATCATCATGGGCCACTTCCACTATATTATTTCAGCTCATTTCTTCCATACTAGATAGAAACACAAATCATAGTGCAACCCAAGTCGTCACATCCTCCACTACACTAGGGATTCAGTACAACAAACCTCTATTCACCATCAATCCACCCATGTCTAGTGCATCCATTACCATAGCTATCCCTTCCATATTATGAAAAACCCATCCAGCAGGTAGTTCTCAACCAATGACAACAAGTTATTCCTATACAGCTCCTCAAGGTCCCAATCCCGTCGGTCTTCAAACATGTGTCCCTTCCTATCAAGGACCACCCCTACTCATTCAGGGGGTACCTCAATAACAACCTCTTGTGAACCCTAACCAACCAGGGATTCTTTCAAACCTTTTAGGACAATGCAAAACTACCGGGTTCAACGCTTGAGTACACTGAGCTAAAGAAAACTAAAAGAAGCACCAAGAGGTCAGCTGAAGAGCCATAGAACACCCTTAGAAAGGTCCCCTAATCACTGTGTTAGCCTACAGGGACCAAAGTCATATGCTATCCCTTCCATATTATGAAAAACCCATCCAGCAGGTAGTTCTCAACCAATGACAACAAGTTATTCCTATACAGATCCTCAAGGTCCCAATCCCAATGGTCTTGAAACAGGTGTCCTTTCCTACAAGGACCACCCCTACTCATTCGGGGGGTACCTCAATAACAACCTCCTGTGAACCCTAACCAACCAGGGATTCTTTCAAACATTTTAGGACAATACAAAACTACCGGGTTCAATACTTGAGTACACTGAGCTAAAGAAAACTGAAAGAAGCACCAAGAGGTCAGCTGAAGAGCCATAGAACACCCTCAAAAAGGTCCCCTAATCACTGTGTTAGCCTACAAGGACCAAAGTCACATGCTAACCTCTAGAAAAAACCGATACTTCAAAATGGGATATTGCATAGCCTTCAAGCTGCTTTTATTCTCTACGTTTGTGTGATTGGGGTGTAGTATATGTTGGAGTCTTTGAGCTGCACGTAAACTTCATTGTTGCTCCTAATTTTTCATAAGAAGTCATGGAAAATCTTTGAGCTTTCATGAGCTTCTTAGTTACATAAAGTTGCTGGTATACTTTATTTATTCTTTCAGTTAACTCATTGTATATTAGGATTATTGCTCCAGTTGGTGTTTAGTAGGGAATTACATCAGTGTTAAAGGTTTGTGTTGAAAAGAAAACGTTTGTTCAAAAATAAGAGAATATAACAAGTGTCTCGCCCCATTGTTAAGCTTAGTGTAAATAGAATTAGTTAAGTACTTGATTGAGTTTAATAGCAATAAGAAGAGCGCCTCCCCTTTCTGAGAGGAGAGATTTTATCTCACACACTGGTTGAAATAACCATTTTGCAATTGGTTAATAAAGTTGATTGCAAAATATTCACCCAACAGTAGCAATTTATCTTGTTGGAATGTACATTTGTCCCCTTTAATATAACAGTTTTTCTTCGTAGGAAAAACATAAAATGTAGATAAATTGATGTAACAAATTGCTCTTAAAACTCATGAAACTATCTTCAATGCAGTACATTTTTTTTCGTATGATTTCAAATAAGAAAACAGAAGAAAACCCATTGGCAGGCCTATTGACCAAATAATCACTAGAGAAGGCACCAGCATGATGAACACAGGACTACCTGAATCCTTGGCCCACAGAGTCAACCACTGTCCTCCAGATAAGTGTTGGGTAGCAATTAGCACAAGGAACGTGGGGTAGTTGAGAGACAAGAAAGTCTGTAAGAAATGACAAGAAAACTAACTGTCCCAGAAATGAAGATAAGTGACATCAATTTCGCAGCCTTAAAGATGAAACCACTTGGACAACCTAAGATTGGGGATTTGAGAATTGAATGCCCATGTAAATATTCATGTTTATTAGCTCATTTCACAAACTGTAGCTCTGGTTTCTCTCTATGAAATGTCCATTAGTATCACAAGTAAATATTCATGTGAATTGAATGCCTATGTAAATATTCATGTTTATGAGCTCATTTCACAAACTGTAGCTCTGATTTCTCTCTATGAAATGTCCATTAGTATCACAAATAAAGGTATTTGAGAAATTTCCTCATGCATATTCCATCCATGGATTTTGGCTGTTATTTCCACAGAATAATTATAGTTATTTATTTTTCTTTCTAATAAATCATTCCTAGGAGCATTCTAGTACTAGTGTACTTATTGTAGTTTTTTCTATTATATGTCTGCTATAAGTCTGTTGTAAATTCATACAGGACAAATCAAACACCAATTATGTGCTGGGAGAAGAATCCTTTCTCATTTTGCACATATTGAACTTATTTTAGAGGGTCACATGTCCCCCAGAACTGGATACAATACTTTTGGGAGCTAAATATCAACCAATCAATTTGAATGTCTCCAATTCTTGGATCAGGATTAAATTAGTAGAGTACATTAGATTTCCATAAGCAGATGATAGAGTCATGTCATCAGCTAGAATGCAAAATGCTTATGAAGGAATCATGGACAGAACTAACAATTATTACATTAGAGATCAAATTTATTTTGGTAAAATGATTATCAGACTATTTGGAATTAAATGTACAATGGTCCACTAGAATGATTCTTTTTATAATCACTCAAGCATTGGAGCCACAGGAAATAGACGCATTATACATCATTTGTATCAGCTAGATATCCAGCATAAACATTACTGCCTCCTTTCAAAAACATGGCTATAGTCAGCTCCAGAAACATGTGATATCTATGGATATGATTGCAATTTGTAAATGTATTGCAGACAGTGCGAGGATAAAAGGTTAGTTCTATTATTTTCTTGAACAGATAACACGAAAGGACTTGGATGCAGTCCAAGATTCCATTGGTGAGTTTGGTGGTGACAATCGAGCAGGCATTGAAGGTACACTCTCCACAGAATATCTGCAATTAGGAGCAGAAAAGGCGTGATAGTTGGTTTGACATGTAGATTTGGATGAGCAGTGAATGGCCATGTTGACATGGTCCGTGACCTTTTACCTTATGGAGAAAGCATCTTATTTCTAGGAAGGTATATCAAGACAGCTTAACAGGTGTGTTTGAAATTACTTAATTCATCATTTTATTTCACTAAAAATTTGTATTATGTTTTCAATGTTGTCTCTGTGATTTGACAGGCCTGGTGTGGGAAAGACTACTGTAATGCGTGAAATAGCTCGAGTTCTGGCAGACGAGTTGCATGTCATTAACCTTCTGCACCTCTAGTGAAATTCTTAGTCCATCTTCATTGTGATTTGTTTCTTGCCACAAAAACTGACTACTGTTATTGTTGATAGAAGCAACGAAATTGGAGGGGATAGAGATATTCTGCATTCTGCAATTGGGAGTGCAAGAAGAATGCAAGTTCTAGAACCATCTTTACAGCACAAAGTTATGATAGAAGCTGTAGAGAACCATATGCCTGAGATAGTTATTGTTGATGAGATTGGAACATAAGCAGAGGTACTTGCATGTCGGACCATTGCAGAAAGAGGAGTGATGTTGGTTGGGACAGCACATGGTGAAAGGCTCGAAAATCTGATAAAGAACCCCACACTTTGTGATCTGGTCTAAGCTTTTTCCTTGCAACTCTGTTTAGAAATCTTCTTGTGCTATATCAATTCTGTGTTCATCACTTCAATCTCATTTTGATGTGTCTTATTTAGCTGTTTTCCATGTTTCTTGTTGCCTTCTTTGAAGCACCCTTTTCTCCATTTGTATGTCTTGATGTTGTTTCTTAGTTTCAGATACATCAGTTCATGACCGACTTTTTTTTTTTAATTGTATTTACAGGTATATGCCCCACAAGTATGTTTCCATTCTTTTACTTTCCTTCCCGTGTGTTTGAATTTAAATTTCAGATGTTTAATAGACAAAGGATTATCAATTAGTAACTGCAAACTATGCAGTAGTGATCTTTGACAAAAAAATTCATTTGTATTTTTGTCTATTACTTTGTGGCTGCTTCTATTTTGTGATCACATATAGAACATCATCATCACCTATACAGGGGACCCACAATAGACATGGGGAAATTCTTGGTGGAAAGAAAAGATATTCTAAGATTTATACCTTCTGGAGTGCGCATTAATTTCACTTTTTAATTCTTTATGTGCATCCTTTAACTTGTATTTCTTGCTGCATATTTAATCAATATACTTTAATATAATATCCCAGCTTGCACCTGTATTGGAAAATCTTTGTTTAGTTGTTTGGTTTGCAAAAGATGGTAAAAAACTCTTATGGAGAGAAATGGGGAACACAAGCACAAAGTATACTACAAATTCTAATAAATTCATGTCTCTAATTTAAGAGAATCAGGTTAGAATCACAAACTTTTTGATGCTTAGATATGCTTTTAACAAGCCAGAATTTTCTGAAAAGAAATGTGCAATGTGCCCAAATTTGTGACCAAGGAGCTCAATTTTGTGAAGTCTCTAAGAGACAAAATTACAAAGAATAGATGGATCAAGTATGGTGTTTTGACCGTCATGACAACATTGTGGAAGTATGCCAAAGAGGTGAAGGTAATCGACAAAACATTTAGGCAAGAAACCAAACAGCAAGAAGTCATAAACTAAACTCAATAAGCATTGATTATTGTTTATGGAGATTAAGTCCCAGTGATTTATGGAAGTGCGATTAAGAGTGGTAGTCATCGCTACCAGAAAATTATATTATACAGTAACGATCAATAATCATTTACAATGAAGTACCCAACGGTATCAAGTGACATGATTAATATTGGATATCAATGCCAAATATTAATATAGATACAATTAATGGATGAGGAGCACATATTGATGGCTTTGCAAACTACACGATCTGCCTAAAACGGACAGCAAATTGAAATACTACAACATGGACCGTCTTGACAATGAAAGAAATTGTGTTTTTACAGTTATACTTGGTAAATTGCATACATGAAATAATAATACAGATGACAATGTGTACTAGATATAGGAGTAAAATATATTTCTTTATTTGCTCATGAAATCATTACAGAGAAGAAGACCAAAGATGGTCGGCTAGGGATTACAATTCATTTGACTATACCATACTACTTTCCTTGCTAGTACACAACATATTTAAAGGACCTGACGGTTGCCAAGATGAACACAACCGTCAACCAATAAACACTTACAATTACCCGAGAGTGACAACAAACTCAATACAAATAATTAATATATTGATGGATACCCAATATTATGAAACCTAACAATAGGCATTGTACGTCAACTGCATCATCCCTCCCAAAAGAAAAAGTCTTCTAGATGACAACAGTGTAACACGGGGACGCTTCCCCCCCCCCCCCAAATCCCCAACGCNACGCACCCGGGACAGGGGGACGTCGTTCCCGCGTTTCCAGCGGCGACACCCATCAGCCACCATTTCGTCGGGGACGTCCCTACGTCCTCCTTTGGGAACAGGGAGACGCAAAAAGTCCCCGATGGAGAACGGGGATGCCAAAACGTCCCTCGACCCCAAAAGGGGACGCACGGGCGTCCCCTGTCAAAGCATACAAATAAAGCAATTTTTTTTAAAAGAGAGATTTTAAGACCATCAGATTATTCGACATAACATCTAAAAAAGAGATACTCATAATTTTGATACTCATTGAACTCTTCCATTTGTTGATTTAACTATTTATAAATTATAATTATAATTCTATTGTTCAAACTTCAATGTTCTATGTTATTAACTTATTGTTCCATGTTCAATGTTCAAACTTCAATGCAATGTAGTATTTAGTTTTACTTTTACTAATAGTAATTCTAAATGTCTTAGACACTTAATATTTATACAGTTTTTCATAACTAGCATTTTAAGTACCACATGTATAGTATATACACCCCTCCCCCCCCTCGGTCCCCCGCTGCTGTCCCAGGCCCCTCTGTCCCCCCTACCCGGAAACTTGTCCCCCCGTCCCGACGTCCCTTCGTCCCCCAGGGTGGTGTAACTATAGATGACAAGTATGCATCAAGTAATATTTAGGAAGACTTATGGCAAGAGTGTGGACAATGACTTGTAATGTGCAAACTCAACATTGTACACTCGTACTTCAAAAAACAAATGGAGCTCTAGGGGTAGCTATCCCAGTAGGGTCTAGGGACAGCACCACTTGCGGGGGTCTAGGGGTAGCGCTCCTTGTAAGGTCTAGGGCGATATAAGACGGGGTCGAGGGGTAGCTCCCCTACCGCGAAGACCAAATTAACACCTTCATAAACACACAACTCCATTGCTCACATCGTTTTTGTGACTCTTTAAGATGCTAAGAATAATGTTTTAGAAGCTAGAAAATAGAGATTTCATGTCAAGATTATGATAAAGTTGTACTCTCCCATAAGATTTCAAGACATGTCATTCCACTATATGCTTAAGTCGTACTGGAGGATGGCAGTGTCATGTCCGTACGAAACACAACCCAGAAGTTGTTACCACGTCTTGTCTGGTAGGGTCTATCTTTTACAACACAGGTGGCACCTACACATACGACTTGCAACTTTTCTTCACGTGCGGCATTCTTTCACATACAATCTTGACACTTCCTTCACATATAGTTTCAAGTACGACTCTTTCTCCTGCTCGACCTCCTTGTCATATGGACACAATCTTCTTCCTTCACACGACCTAGTACCTTCTTCTCCATGTGCCTTCGGTGTTCCTTCGCACAACTCCCTATCTCCAACGTACGACTCATTGCTTGGCACGTACGGAAACACCATCACCAAGTTTTCTATTTGGGTACAATCCCTCACGCACGGGTTGCTTGCCACAAGGCAATTACCCAAGTCATGTATGTGTCCACACTTCCGCCATTATCGTATAGTTCTCTTTCTTGCGCTTCGCCATTGTAGTATAGACAAATTTCACGCACTTCTTCCCACTCTTACAAAACTATCCTCTCCTTGGTGCATACTATCTTTTCCTCATACAGGTCCTCGACGAATATTCTCTCCTTTATGTGTACAGTCTTTTCTCTGTACGGGTACTCAGTGACTTCCCTCCTTGATGCATACGGTCTTGTCTCTGTACATGTCCTCGATGGTCTGCAAATTGTGTATGGTGTGCACCATGCACAATACCTTCCCCTATGCTTCGTGTCTGTACAACACCTTTCCTTATGCTTCACGTCCATGCAACTTGGTATCAAGCCCATACCTTAATTCTTTGTCTGCTTCTGGCACTTCTATGTATGGACCCTTGTTATTCACTTTGCTCTTTTTCGCCTTTACTCTTTTTTCCATTTCTCTTCCATTTTCTATCTCTGTACTAGTAGATGTATCGTCCATTACTTTACATGCTTTCATCGATTACTCTTCACAAAGTTGTGGCTTCAAGAAAATTATATGTTGGTGAAAATCCCTTGTAGTCGTCCATTTGCTTGTGAAATAGTCCATTCAGGGAACTCAAGCACCCCTTTGTCATTGGTTCCATGCATTTCCTTCATTCGTCCATTCCTAGCTCTCCATCTTCTAACTCTAATTCAGAGGATGCCAACTCCTCACTCACTGCTTGGTTCCTCAGATCGATGGTGTGCTTCCTCCTTTTACTCTCAATCGAGAGTGTGTTCTGCTTCCAATTGTGATTTGCCTTGTCAGCAATCAGCCAACCTCTCCCAAGAAGGGTGTCATACACATTGATGTGAGTTTTGTGACTACTCCAATGTGCAGGATAAAATACTAAGTCTTCTATTCTCTCTTGAACAAGGAAACTCCATATGCTAAATAATATAGAAATTGTGTGATCAAGTGAAGCAACCCCAAAGTTTACAATTTGAACATGCAACTTTATGTTGGAGACAACTCAGTTTAATGCTATGATTTGTTGGTAATCACAAAGGGACTTGTGCTATTCATTCATGGGAATCTATCAAGTATCAACTATTCAAATAAGGAACGATTTTGTAATATGAGCACTTCAATGGTTTTGAATAAAATGCAAAAGAGATTGGGTTTGGAAATCTAATCTACTTCTACCAATGCAAGAGATTATTGATGACTTGTTGATACCAAACCAAACTTTACTTTGCAAAGTAGAACAACTACGCAAATATGATGTGAATGTTCTAAGAATGCGTGAATGATTATCAAATCAGTTATGCACATCAACACCACAAGACATGGAAATCAATGAGCATAAGTAATTGAAGTTATACCTTGCAATAAGTTCAACCTAACCTTTCACTGTGACTTGCAATCAACAAGTAACAAAAGGCATGAACATGAGAGGTTCCACCATTGATCAATGACAATTTATTTCATTCAACTACTCAACATAAACAAATTCTAACTAAGTGAGAAATAAGAAACCATGCCACACTTCAAAATAACACAATTCTTCACCAAGCTTCAATGAATTAGCAATTACTTTGGCAACAATTTCCCAAATATTTCCCTTACAAATGAAATGAGCAAGCCTTTATATAGAGGCCTCATGTACAACCAACGACCCAGATTGACTCAAGATCAACGACCCAAATAATTCAAAACAACACTAATTAGGGTTTTCTATAGCTACCACCTATGAATATTAAATGTTGGCCAATGAGAAAATTATATTATTGCTTTGAAATATGTGATGTGCCTGTCTCGATATAGAATTTAACAATAAATAATTTTAAATCATAGAATTTTATTCACAAAAGAAAGATTTTATAAATAAATAATACCTAAAAGATAAATAAATAAATTATAAATAATGTTTAAATGTTATTAATAAATAACCAAAAAATTAATATTATTGATAAATTCATTAAGTAAATACCGATAATAATAATAATAATAATAATAATAATATTAACAAATAATATATCCATTGATAATCAGCGATGGTAACAATATTAACAATATATATATATATATTGAACTCACTAACATTGTCGACTAAATAGTCGATTAAAATTAAAAGACTCCAAACAACAGTCGGCAACGTTTCATTGTGAGCAGCACTTGGAAGGGTTGCGTCTGCAGGACTTGGACCTATCGGTGGAGAGGATATAAAACAGAGACATCGGTTTCCTCCAAAAGGGGGAACATGGAAAAACAATATATAAGAATATTCAGTCAGCGCTGACAGTGACAAAATAAAAAATTAGCAATGCAGTCTCATACAAAAAGTACTGTATGTACTCTAAGACAATTCAGTAATGTTTATATATTGAGAGTAGGTTATGCTGAATATATACGTAGATATAAATAAATATGGACTGGCAGATATTAATAATTAGATTTAGTCTATATATAGGCCTCTGATAATAATAATCTCATGTATTCTATTATATGTTATCATCTATATATAATGTATATATCTATTTCTGAAAGATCTAAGATTTATTCTGTATATATAGGCATCTGATATATATGTGTATTTGATATATATGTGTATTTGTGTGTGGGGGATAAACAATCTTATATAGTCTATTATATATATATTATATGTTAATAAAGATGAAATCATAATCATCTATATATAATGTATATATTTATCTCTGAAAGAGCTAATATTTACATTTGTAATATATATACTCATTAGTATTAATAGTCATAATCATTATATGCCTGTTCAAAATTGTTACTATTTAGTACTTGAAGATGAAGGGACTAAAGTGTTACTAAGGAGGGGCTTTTATAAATCCAAGGAATGGATCTTTGTCCCAAGATAGGGTGGGGATTAGCAACCCCGAGCACCTTGAGGGCGTCATACCAAGAAAGGCTTAAGGGCGTGATCTGTAAACTTTGAGGGAATCCATTGCAAGTTGCTATCTAGGCAACTTGGATAACACCTACACCTTCCATCATTAGGCCAAATAGTAATATGATTGGATATACGGGGATTAATGTTACTTCTCATTTATGAATATTTTAAATTGAATTTTTGTGTTCTTAGGACATATAATGTAGAATTTGAGTTAAATGAGTAATAACTAAGTCTAAATGTATTATGGGACATTATAGTGGTATCAGAGCTTTGATCATGTCATCCTGTAGGATAAAGATAAAAAAAAATGGATTAGTCAATGCGTGTATACTTTGTGTATGCTCTGTGTATTCATGCATTAATGTGTACATACTTTATGTCTTCATACATTCTTACGTATACTTCATATTTTAAAGTGTATTTTTGGTTGATCTAGAAACAAGAGAATAATTTGAGAAGATATGAATTTATGAGTAAACGTTGGTGGTTTGAACTATATTCCTACTCTGAATGCATACTCTTCATATGTCTACTTGTGTTTGCCTCACTTCATACATGTTACTCCATGGTATGCTTAATGCTTGCTTCATGCCTTACATATTTGATGTGTATTTATTGCTCCATTCTTGATGTGTTTGATGTGTACTTATGCATTGCTTCATGTCTTTTATGTTTGGGGTGTAATTAAGTGTGCTACCTCAAGTGTTTGACATATATTTATTGCCTTGTGTACATTTATATGGCTTCATGCCCTAGCCAGGTATTTATACTTCATGCCTTATGTGAGTGTTTTATACGATGTTTTGTGTGTACCTATGTATATTGTTGCTTCATGCTTCATGTGCTACTTGTATTTTTGATGCCTTAAGTGTATCCTTCATGTGCTACAAGTATGCTTAAGTGGTTCCATATATATTTATGTGTATACTTCTTGACTTGGTGAATTAATGTGGATACTTCTTGCTTTATGTGATATGTACATTCACATATGTGCTTCCTAACTTAAGTAAATTCATGTATTCACGTGTATGCATCATGCTTTGAGTGAATTTGTGTATACTTTATGTGCTATATGCTTTTTGACTTAAGTGGATTCATGCCTTATATTCTACATATATTTATTTATGTGATTCATGATGTGCGGTTTATGCCTCGAGTGCATAATCCTAGCCTTACGTGTATTTGGAATTTATGCCTTGCATATATATGATCATGAATTATGTGTGTTGTGTTGGAGTTCTCAATTTTTGGCAAAATTTAGAGTCCTATAAAGTGATAAAACTCTAAAAAATGGAATCCTAAAATCTATGCCCAATAATTAATAATATGATGAAGTACATTAAATGGGATA
>MU225664.1:4030159-4052199 GCA_018584345.1 Thuja plicata | reverse complement strand
TTGTGTTTGCGTTTAAGTTTGGAATTGCATTTAAATGTTTTGAAATAACATCAATATATTATATTTTTAGTTTACGTTATGGTTAAATTATATGATTTTACCTGATTTAAAGTTTACAAGTATAAATTTTTCATAATTTTAGATTTGGGTTTGCGTTTATGTTTCATAATTTTGAGTTTGGGATTGCGTTTAAATGTTTCAGAATTTGAGTTTGCGTTTGTGTTTATGTTTCAGAATTTGAGTTTGCGTTTGCGTTTATGTTTAAGAATTTGAGTTTGCATTTGCGTTTGCGTTTATGTTTAGATTTATATTCAACCTAAAAAAATTCATTTCTAGAAAATGAAGAAAAAACAATTATATTATAATGCTACATAAAAAAAATCTAAAAAAATTCATTTCTAGAAAATGAAGAAAAAAACAATTATATTCTAATGCTACATAAAAAAAATCATTTTACACATATGCATAAATAGAGTAAAAAATTTAAACAAACAAAAAAAAAAGGGGGGCCTACCTAGTACTCGGCTGAGTAGTCACTTTCACCCCCACACACTAAAATCTAGCCCCTCAAAGTGCAAATGAGGGGCTAGCAGACTATTTTTAGCCTTTTAAAATAATGCAATATACTCAGCCGAGTATAACTTGTCTGAGTACCTCTCGGCCGAGAGTTCGCTACCACGCAGGCGCCACTCAGCGCCGCGTGGTAGCCACAACGACTCGACCGTGTTAGACTCGGCCGAGACTAACAAGAATCTGCACCCCGAAATGTCCCCAGGGGTGACATATTATTATGCATTTACCCTCTAGCTGAGTCTGCATAGTCTTAACATTATCTTTCAGACTCTGAATATCCTGATCACTAACCTTATGCTTCTTTGACCTAGTTCTGGTACCAGGTCCCATCTGCTTCTTTGATCTAGTTCTTTGACAAGGAGTTATCTTTAATGTTTATTTATCTTAATTATATTTTATATCTCTTAGGGTTTTTATGTGTTGTTTGATACATCATCGACATGCATGGTTTTTGAAGGTGGTGAAACGTGGACTTATATGCTGACAGAACAATGCGACCTAGGTGAAATACTGGAAGATAATACTTGCAGACATCCATTGATACTATGCAGAAGATAAAGGAATATCAGAGAGTGATTAACAACATCGACTTCTCTAATCAGCATGATGAAGATATTCAACATGCCAGAAAGGATATGTATTTACAGAAGAATAAATATATGGATGAAAGTATGGTCGAAGTATCATAATTTCTTAATACAGAATCATTATTCTAAATTTTCCCTAACAAATCACAAGTGATTTGTTAGTGACTATTATTCTTATATCTTTGGGTCGATAATTGAGTTTCAGACAAGGATGATTAATCATTCTTGTGATGTAATTATAACTGTTTAGTTGTTGATCCTAGGATTAGGTATTAGTTATGAATAGATCTATTGATCTGAAGCTTGTTCACATCCTTTGGACTTGATATAAATAAGGATACCAAGATCAATACAAAGGGGATTAAGATTATTATGGTTACTATAGTTAGATTGAATAGTTTTGATCAACAACTGCAACATGAACTAATTTGTACCATTTTTAAAAATCAATAAGATAAGTACACCTTTTTCTCTCATATGTGGGAATAGATATCTTTTCATTTTCAATTAGTCCCTTACATAAAATCTATAGATTTTTATAAAAGTGATAGTTTGGTGTAGCATTCCTGATTCAAATTCATAGTTCTTATTATCAATTGGTATTTTCATATTGTATGGTTAAATTCAATTGATTGTGGCCACAATCAATCAGTATATCATTTGAAAATTGATTTAGTTGAGATAACTATGAATTAACTTAAGTTATATGCTCATTTCATAACACCTCTGAAGTGATATGTTTCTTGTAAACTGTCTCTAAGGTTGTACATAGGATTGGGATGATCTTGACTCTATTTCCCATGAGAAAATAAGGCACTGGTCCTACATATATATTGGATTATGGTCATTTAATTCATTGTTCATAGTTTTGTGATATTCTATCCATTTGTACTTTTCAATTCATATATATATACAAACATTCTTTAAACATTTTGAAGCATCTCAGTTAGCATTTTATCACATATTTCTTTTCAGTTAAGGTTTTCTTTCAATTGCTTTGCCACACTTGGAGGTAGAGAGTGTTGAATTTTTCCTCATCTGCTATAAAAAGCCTTGAAACTTGAAGGATAAGTTTAAGGTGTAGGCCTACCAGCTTTGGCTATGTAGAGATAGAATTGCAGAAGGTTTAAACTTGATTTGGTTAAAACCTTGTTAGTTGGCCAGATCACTTGGGTTTCCCATCATTGGATTGGCAAGTCCATAGGAAATCTAATTTGTTGATTTGAGCACCAACAAGGGGAAAAACCACGGTTGGGATGACACCCACAAAGACTATACTTGGTAGAAATAAAGTCTTACAAATAGAAATATGGATTGCATATGCAATCAAGCTCACTGCTCAAAATATAGTACCTTGGACTAAAACCCTAAGGAAGACTCACTGTCTTACAAAATGATCACTGCAATGATCTCAAATTGTTGAACTGCCAAAGTAACATATGGTAATATCTGATTACAATTTTATGTAAGCTCAAATGTCGATCTGATCCACAACCCAAAAGTGACTGCCCTATTACTTTGTTCTGCACTATCAAAATATCAGGTCTATAAAAATGCATCAAATCTTGTCTAAACACTGCTCTCTCTCTCTCTCTCTCTCAATCATCAAACAATATTAAAATATCATTCACACCCTTAGAAAACCCTAATCAATCCATTATATAGATTCACACCATAGGATTTGATCAAACAATTCGGCTTTCCCTAAAACATTCTTGGGAAAAGTAAAACATTTTATCAAGTCAGATATATCCTCAATTTATCATTTTTCCCTCCAAAACAAAATCAAAATAGGTGGCTAACTATGTCGGCTAAACACTTGAATTTATCAAAGTTAGTGCCAATTTCAAATTCCAATGTGCACACAAGGATTTATCATCATGTTGGCTTGAGACAATGTTAACTGTTAAGAATGCCATCTCAGATCTTCATAACTTTGTTGAGTCTTATCATCATACCTTCAAATTCTATGAGAAGCATATGTACACATCCCTTATACTTCCCCTAGATGCGCGCTGCAAAATATTTCCTCTGTAGATCTCACCAAACCTTTCTGTGTATCCTTCTAGTGTACTCTGTTCTTTAGTTTGGACTTAGTTAGATCTTCAAATGGCTTTTGACAGGGGCTCCAAATATGTCACACACGTGTATACCATGTCTAAACATCATTTATTTTCCATCAATGACAACATTCACTCACAATTTTCCTTCTATGTAGTGTCTCTTTCCAACAATCTCCCCCTTTGGCATTGATGTCAACACTTAGTTAAAAATTGACTAAGTGTGCAAACAATGTTAAGCAATGTCTAACTGCATAGATTTGTCCCAAAAAATTATCCAAAAATGACTCCTTCTGAGAAAAAACAACATATTTTTCACACGCCTACACTCCCTCTTTGACATCAACGGAAAAGGCTTGGCCAAAGTCCTAGACTCTCACTGCTAATCCCCCTTATCCCATGGCTACCAAAAAGATATATTTATATATGTACATGCCAAAAATTTGTGAAAATTACATTAATTGGAAGACGTCTACACATATAGTATTTGGAAATTGCAGTTCTTGATCTCATCCTTGTTTGAGACTATCCAAAACTGAAATGTGGCCATTGAACAAAAATACTATAGATTCTTCCACTTGTAAGTTCACAGGGTCTAATGACCCTAAATGATCTTGTGCTTCTTTGACTACACTACAAAGTGTTTGAACTTTGGGAGCTATCAAACCTCTAATTCACTCACTTTTGATTTCACCTTCTCATTCTCCTTCTCCAGGTTTTGGATCTTGTCAAGTAGAGAGATTACTTGGCTCTCAGACTCTGATGTAGAAGCATTTAGGGAATCAAATGATTGTGCTATCTATTCTATCTTCTGTTCATTATTTTGAATCTTCTTCTCTATTTCTGCTACAAACTTCTTCGTTGACATACATGGCTTATAAACATTCCCACCTTCTTTTAGTTTTCTCTGCATCTCCTTAATGTGGGTATCCAATAGTGATCTGTCATGTGCAATTATTGATTGTAAATCTTCAAACCTTTTAGCATTATCCTCTTTTTTTTTAAAGAAAACTTTTGCAACATGTTCAAGTGATTTGAATTGAGTTTTTACTACACTAAGCAAACTTCTAACTTGATCTGATGGAGCTAATGTTTCATATTTGACATAATTTGGCATCAACATTTCCAGGACTTCCGATGCATCCTCCACGAGTTTGTTGTCTTCAATATGATTCTTGAGAATCTCCTCCCTTGCTTGAGATTGTGCCACTTGGGCTAGTTTGATCTTCTAAATAAGAGATAGGACTAATAAATCTATTGGTCCTCTTTCCAATTCAATACCTATCTCAGCTGTCTCTTTAGACTTGAGTTCTTGCGTTGCCTGAACAATGTCTCTTTCTCTTCTTTTGTTCAACCTCTCCTTGTCTTTTTGTTTTCTCACCTCTACCTCCTTGGAGTCCCCAGCTTGTGATGAAAGCATGAGGTTTAAAGGATATACTTCTACTGTTTCATCCCCTTCCTTATTTTTCATAATTTTTACTATTAGCTGAGTAGTCACAGGTTTTATTGATTCCATTTCAATTTCTGTATCTTCCATTATACCTTTCCCTTTGGTGTCTATTGTGACCTGATTGAGTAGTGTACCTTGATCAATCACATTTATTTGTATTGTCACCATACATGGTACTCCCTCCATACTTGTACCTGCAAGTTATTCCAAATCTGGAACATCTTGCACATTAATATCATCTTGCAATTGCATGCTTGGTGACTTAGTTTTCTAAGATGTGCTAGATCTTTGAAATTTAGTGAGCACTGTTGGATTCTCTTTCTGTAATATTTTCTTCATTATCTTTTTGGTCTCTATGACTACATATTCTACTTCACCACACATCAACCTATTTGTTCTTCTTTTTCTTTTAAAAGATGGCTCTGCCTTCTTCATTAAGTCCTTCATCTCTTCAAATGATATTACCAGATAGAGTTAAATTATGGCTTGTTCCTTTAGTTCTCTATCCTTCTTGTTGGATGCATTCTTCCTTGCATCTAGGATATCATATAATGACTTTGGAAGTTCTGATGCAATTTAAATTAAATCTTTCTTGAACTTGTACATATATTTTATAATATCCTCTTGAATTATTCTCTTCTCTTCACTCTCTAACTTATCAAAGAATTTATTTACTTGTCTTAGGTCACCATTAACAATAATATCCTTTACCATTCTATTTACAGACATTCCTAGTTTATCAGATTCAAACTTGGTTTATTTACTTGTTGAGTTGTACTGGAAGATTTTGTCTTTGTAGGCTTGGATGCTTCATTCAACTTATGTTTCTTGAGATGCTTTCCAGCTTCATCTGAGTATGTCCTTTCATCATCATCCTCAATAATAATCTCCTATTCTTCCCTTTTCTTCTTCTCTTCCCGCTGACTCTTAGTCTCATCTTTCTTCTTTTCATTACTTTTCTTCTCTGATTTTTTCCTCTTCACCTCTCTTGTTGGAGTGGGTATTTGTGATTTGGACATTGTTACACTTATTGTCTGACTTTCTATAGATTGAATTGGGGAAACACTCGACTCTCCCACTTCAATGGGTGTATTACCCTCTGCAACTTGGTGAGCATGAAATTCAAGAAAATATTTTACTATATCAACTTTATTCTTTATCTTTCTTGTAATATCAGGTGCTCTCAACTCCCTATGCACCTTAAGTCCTTTCTCATTGTAGGTTCCAAATATTGGTTCATTTGGATCCTTGGGTTTTCTTAGTAAGTCCTTAGCATGCAAGTCCATAATTTTTTCATCCACCTCATAACCCATTGGCAACACCTAGGAAGTTCTGGGTTTGACTGCTTCCATCAAACATTCATTAGTGTTTACCATAAAACATAAATCCTCCTTATATTTTTCAAAAAGATATTTGGGAATTCTTTCCCTCTCATGAATTTTATTCTAAAATTTCTTGAAACATCCCCAAAGAGACATGGTTCTCATTTCATCAGTCACATTACTCATAATTTCTTTGATTTGAAATGCTACCAGACCTTTTCTGGACCAATTAGTAGGACCAACCCTTGGAAAATATTTCAAGAAGTAGAAGAATATACAGAATATAAGCGTACCAAACTTAAATATATTCTTCTTTTCCTTTTTGATCTTTGTTAGGTTCTCCATCAACTGTCCCCTCAAGACTTCACTGAGGTCATAATCTTTTCTTTCTCTCAACATCTGATACACTGTGTAGATGGCTGAACTGAGATTGAGTTTTCTCTGCTGAAATGATATATCTTGTATCCAATGACCATGACAACAAACCTCACATCTCATCTCTTATGCTGTTGATAGTCATCCCTCTATAGTTTTCTATTGCACTAGTTGTGTCACATACTATGTTATTTTTGACACTTTTTAGAGTAGCGATCCCTCCCGTGGACCAGAAACCTGTAGCTTTCTTTATTACTTCCTTTGTAATCTTCATGGCATGGATTAACCATATGAACTCACCATGAATATTTCTCAATATGTATCTTATCCATTCCTTGTCAACCACAACTGCAAATAATGCAAATTACACAAACTTCCTTTCTTTTAGGGCATGAAATTCTGATTTAAATCCTCCATCTTCTCCCACGAACTTGGTAAGGTACAATTCCTTGATTGGATTATTCCTGATTCTTCTAAATTTCAATGCACATATGCCCTTACGTCCTCAATATGTAGAACACCATAGAGTACATTAGACAAAGAAGCCTTAGGGTCAATTTTCATGGATTTATATGGATGTTTTTTGAATTTGGGGCATGGTCTTTTTGTTATATCAACAATAAATGGTGTGTCCATCCTTTCAAGACTTAAATTTATTTGATTAAAAGAGTTTTGAACAAGTACCTTCTTTTTATAGAATTAGGGTTTCCTTGTGACTAATCAAAAAATCCTTCTAATCACCTTTGTATCACTACGAGTCACTTCCTCACTTCCTGTTTTGAATGCTTCATGACAAATGAAATTTTATAGCCCATTTTTATGTGTTTTCTAATAAAATGGTGAAATAAATGTTTTATACCCTATTTTTACCTTTGAACACTAGTTTATAGACTAAAGCTTTAGATTAATGTTGTGCACCCTAACAATTAGTTGAAGTCCTTCGGTGAAGTATGCAATATATTTGCCATGTCCCTCTCTAACATTACCATGCTTGAAGAGATCATGCACTGATTTATTCATGGGGTTTCCATCAATTTTGTAATTTTTGTCCCCCAGGCCAAATGCCTCTTTTCAACTGTCAGTGGAATTGGTAACCTCAGATCCTACCACAGACCTTTCAGATTGTTCACTTAGACATTTCTTGACCAAATTTTACTTCATCTTCTTGTACACCTCCTCAACTGATACTTTAGCCTTTTCTTTATTGTTTTCCCTACCATTTGACTACAATTTTCTATCTTGTTCATTGAACTTCTATTGTGTTAGTTCTCAAATCAACAAATTGGATTTCCTTTGGACATGCCAATCCAATGTTGGGAAACCCAAATGATTTGGCCAACTAACAAGATTCAACCAAAGCAAGGTTGAACCTTCTACAATTCTGGCTTTGCAGAACCAAGGTTGGTAAACCTATACTTTAGAATTATCCTTCAAGTCCCAAGGATTTTTATAGAATATAGAACACACCTCAAATCCTCTTTCTCAAGTATGGCAAAGGAACTTGAAAGAAATCTAACTGAGAGCAATATATCATAAACTACAAAACTGGAATACTTTTGAGTAATTGAAATAATGTTTGGAAAATATATGTATAAATGGAAAAGAACATGTTGGTGCTCAAATCAATAGATTGGATTTCCTATAGACTTTCCAATCCAATGATTGGAAACCCAAGTGATTTGGCCAACTAACAAGTGACAACCAAGACAAGGTTGGAACTTCTGCAATTCTGGCTATGCAAAACCAAGGTTGGTAGGCCTATACCTTGACTTATCCTTCAAGTTACAAGGATTTTTATAGTAGATAAGTAACACTTCAACCTTCTCTCTCAAGTATGGCAAGGCACTTGAAAGAAATATAATTGAAAGCAATATATCATGAACTGTAAATTGAAATAATTTAAGTAATTGAAAGAATGTTTAGTAAATGTGTATGTAATTTGAAATGAACAGATAGATAAGATATCACAAAACTATAAACAATGAGCTAAATAGCTATAATCCAAATAAGCAAGAAAGACTAGTGCCTTAATCAACCATGGGCAATAGAGTCACTATTATTCCAATCTTATGTTCAACCTCAGAGATAGTTTTACAAGAAAACTTATCACTTCATAGGTGTTATGGAATGTACATGCAACCTAAATAAAAATTCAGAGATATTTCAAAAGGGTAATACTTCTCAGGTGACAGCCCAATTGACTGAGGCCTCAATCAACATAATTTAACCATGCAAAATGTGAAAACCAATTGAAAATATAGACTATGAATCAAATTAAGAAGAATGCACATAAAACTATCACTTTGAAGAAGTTCTATTGGTTTATCCGAGGGACTAATTGTAAAATGATTAATGAAACAATTGCATATATGAAGAAAAAAGACTTATCTTTATTGATTTAAAAAAAATAGTACATCTAGGTCCATGTTATAGTTGTTGATCCAAAACTATCCAAACATGTGAAATTGTATTATATTGTATTGTCTTGTCCCTTTACATTTTAAATTATGTATATATATGAGTTTGAGTAGCTTTCACATCTCTTTAGGGTGAAAAGACACAACCCTTATTACAAATTATTTTAAAAAAACTAATAAATTAACTAAAAAATAACTACCTAACTTTCAGATTTGGCTTTGGCAGAAAATCTAAAACACCTTGTGAAAAAATAATATTTCTGCTGGAGATAGGAAATTTGATTTCCTGAACTGGGTTGTTTTTAGATTTGTAAAATTTGATTATCTTCAGCCTCTGTCAGCATAATCTTTGTAGCAGGTCAAAATTCCAGCATTTTTTGAAGGCTTCGATTAGTTAGTTCTATTTATTTTTGTCACAAAGCTTCCTTCCTTTATTTTTTAGTATGGAGAAACTTGCTTCTTGATAATGGATGGGGATTTCTAAATTATCAAAATTTAGGATACCACCAGTGGCTCTTTCCAGGGACGTATGCTCCCTGCGAGCATATTGAGATTCCAGCTATCTCTGGAGAAGTAGACCAAGTATCCACACTTAATCTGATGCAAAGTGAAATTGGGTGGCCCCAAGCCACCCCAAAAAGTAAACACTACTTCTTTCCTCTATTGAACACATAGTTCTCATCATGTAATACTTTGGATCTTCCGAATACGATGCCACCATTCTCATGGACAACATTCATTACTTTATTAACACACTTTGACTTGTGTTTACCCTTAGAAAAGTCAGCAAGTGCACTGTAGTCCTTGCTAAATTGAAGATCCCCATGCATTTAATCAACCCCACATGTAACTAGGTTAAGCTATTTTTCTTGGATGCCTTTATGTACACAATCTTCCCTATACTCAAGATGTTGTTTCTCTTCACAAAAAGGATTTGGAGATAACTCACATTCAGGAACTTCCTTCTTATCAAGAATTTAATCGAATAGGATACTTGGATAATTTTCAGAACTAATCTTCAACACAATCTCCTTATTATGTTTGTTTGATTCTATCCCATCTTCACATGTTTGATACAACTTCTGCTCATAGGATGAAATAATGTAGGGCTCACTTTCTGAATATACTTCCCCATACATATTTTGAGTTTTATGATCTTCAAAATGATCACTAGGCCCACTGTCTTTATCATGATATTGATGGACTTGATTGCATACAAAATATTCTTCAAATAATTGATTCAAGGATATAGAGAACTCAGGCATATCTACATAAGAGCTTTCATCTGAAACTTCTTCGTGTTCATATGGTGTATGCTGTTCTATTTCATCTTTGTTATTTGATTCTTGAAATTTATCATCTTCTTCATCTAGTACCCCCTGAGTATGTACCGATCCATCAAATTGCTTATCATGGTGCATTGAGAAAAAAATTTGACCACTCTTCTCAACATGTTTTTGATATTCCATGTCTAGTAAATATGAGATTTTCTGTACTGAGAAGATCTTCTTCCTCATCATCATGGTTATTGATACCTGTCTCCATACAAGTCTCATCATGTATATATTCCTCTTCAACCTAATCCAGATTCTCTTCCTCCATGACATCATTCTTTTCTTCCCTCAATACCTCACATATTTGCTCAAGAAAAACTAATTGTTGAGAATCATGGTAGATTCCTAACTCACAAAGTTTATCCATTAATTCCCTTCCTAGAGGCCTGATATCTGAAGGTATTTCCCGATAGATCTTTATCATTCTCATGAACAAATGTAGTGCAGGTTCACCTTTATATCTTTCTAAACTGAAGAATGTATCCAAAGGGGACATGTAAGATTCTTCCTCCAAAATATAATTTGGCTCTCTTTCCTGTTCATAGCACACATTTTCTTCTTCACTAGTGGCATCATGAAACATATCAAGAAACCACTTCTCAAACTGCCTCCATGATGAGAGGGACTGCATAGGTAATGATTCATATTCTTCTTGTGCATTATTTTTTAATGACCATGCAAATAGCTTCATGGAATCATCTTCTTTATGGACCTCATAATTATGAAGGAATATATGAAAACCATCCAAATGATCAAGAGCTGATTCATCATAATCTCCATAAAATTCACGAACCCTCTGTGAAAGTTGTGAAAATAATTTATTCGAGCTGCATTGAAACTTTCTGAGATCCAAAGGCCTTGAATCCACAGGAATCAAAAATATTTTTAACAAAATTCTAAACATCATGCAATAGATCTTCTATTACTAATTAGAAGATAATTTCTCATCCCTTCTAGGATATCTTCCTATCTCCTTCTGATTTTTCTCCCTCAGTAGAGTCACTAATTGAAATTCTTTGTTCAATAGAGTCTCCACCTTCTTATCAGAAGGAAAATACTTATTATCTTATGAGTTCTTTTCTCCCAGTAGAGTCTTAAATACATCACTAGAGCTTCTAGGTAGAATACCAAAATATTCTTTTAAACACTTCCCCAGTAGAGTCGCCAATCTGTTGGTGCTCAAATCAGCAGATTGGATTTCCTATGGACTTGCCAATCCAATGCTTGGAAACCCAAGTGATTTGGCCAACTAACAAGTCACAACCAGGGCAAGGTTGGAACTTCTGCAATTCTGGCTTTGCAAAACCAAGGCTGGCATGCCTATACCTTGACTTATCCTTCAAGTTACAAGGCTTTTTATAGAAGATAAGTAACACTTCAACCTTCTCTCTCAAGTATGGCAAGGCACTTGAAAGAAACCTAATTGAAAGCAATATATCATGAACTGTAAATTGAAATAATTTAAGTAATTGAAAGAATGTTTAGTAAATGTGTATGTAATTTGAAATGAACAGATAGATAAGATATCACAAAACTATAAACAATGAACTAAATAACTATAATCCAAATAAGCAAGAAAGACTAGTGCCTTAATCAACCATGGGCAATAGAGTCACTATTATTCCAATCTTATGTTCAACCTCAGAGATAGGTTTACAAGAAAACTTATCACTTCAAAGGTGTTATGGAATGTACATGCAAACTAAAAAAAATTTAGAGATATTTCAAAAGGGTAATACTTCTCAGATGAAAACCCAATTGACTGAGGCCTCAATCAACATAATTTAACCATGCAAAATGTGAAAACCAATTGAAAATATAGACTATGAATCAAATCAAGAAGAATGCACATCAAACTATCACTTTGAAGAAGTTCTATTGGTTTATTCGAGGGAATAATTGTAAAATGATTAATGAAACAATTGCATATATGAAGAAAAAAGACTTATCTTTATTGATTTAAAAAAAATAGTACATCTAGGTCCATGTTATAGTTGTTGATCCAAAACTATCCAAATATGTGAAATTGTATTATATTGTATTGTCTCTTCTCTTTACATTTTAAATTATGTATATATATGAGTTTGAGTAGCTTTCACATCTCTTTAGGGTGAAAAGACACAACCCTTATTACAAATTATTTTGAAAAAACAATAAATTAACTAAAAAATAACTACGTAACTTTCGGATTTGGCTTTGGCAGAAAATCCAAAACACCTTGTAAAAAACTAATATTTCTGTTGGAGATAGGAAATTTGATTTCCTGAACTGGGTCATTTTTAGATTTGTAAAATTTGATCATATTCAGCCTCTATCAGCATAATCTTTGTAGCAGGTCAAAATTACAGCATTTTTTGAAGGCTTCGATTAGTTAGTTCTCTTTATTTTTGTCACAAAGCTTCCTTTATTTTTTAGTATGGAGAAACTTGCTTCTTGATAATGGATGGGGATTTCTAAATTATTAAAATTTAGGGTACCACTAGTGGCTCTTTCTGGGGATGTATGCTCCCTGTGAGCATAGCGAGATTCCAACTATCTCTGGAGAAGCAGACCAAGTATCCACACTTAATCTGATGCAAAGTGAAATTGGGTGGCCCCAGCCCCCCCAAAAGTAAACACTACTTCTTTCCTCTATCGAACACATAATTCTCATCATGCAATACTTTGGATCTTCGAATATGATGCCACCATTCTCATGGACAACATTCATTGCTTTATTAACACACTTTGACTTGTGTTTACCCTTAGAAAAGTTAGCAGGTGCACTATAGTCCTTGCTAAATAGAAGATCTCCATGCATTTGATCAACCCCACATGTAACTAGGTTAAGCTCTTTTTCTTGGATGCCTTTACGTACACAATCTTCCCTATACTCAAGATGTTGTTTCTCTTCACAAAAAGGATTTGGAGATAACTCATATTCAGGAACTTCCTTCTTATCAAGAATTTTATCAAATAGGATACTCAGATAATTTTCAGAACTAATCTTCAACACAATCTCCTCATTATGTTTGTTTGATTCTATCTCATCTTCACATGTTTGATACAACTTCTGCTCATAGGATGAAATAATGCAGGGCTCACTTTCTGAATATACTTCCCCATACATATTTTGAGTTTTATGATCTTCAAAATGATCACTAGGCCCACTGTCTTTATCATGATGTTGATGAACTTGATTGCATACAAAATATTCTTCAAATAATGGATTCAAGGATATAGAGAACTCAGCCATATCTCCATAAGAGATTTCATCTAAAACTTCTTCGTGTCCATATGGTATATGCTGTTCTATTTCATCTTTGTTATTTGATTCTTGAAATTTATCATCTTCTTCATCTAGTAACCCCTGAGTATGTACTGATCTATCAAATTGCTTATCATGGTGCATTGAGAAAAAAATTGACCACTCTTCTCAACATGTTTTTGATATTCCATGTCTAGTAAATATGAGATTTTTTCCGTATTGAGAAGATCTTCTTCATCATCATCATGGTTATCGATACCTGTCTCCATACAAGTCTCATCATGTATATATTCCTCTTCAACCTGATCCAGATTCTCTTCCTCCATGAAATCATTATTTTCTTCCCTCAATACCTCACATATTTGCTCAAGAAAAACTAATTGTTGAGAATCATGGTAGATTCCTAACTCACAAAGTTTATCCATTAATTCCCTTCCCAGAGGCCCGATATCTGAAGGTATTTCCCGATAGATCCTTATCATTCTCATGAACAAATGTAGTGCAGGTTCACCTTTATATCTTTCCAAACTGAAGAATGTATCCAAAGGGGACATGTAAGATTCTTCCTCCAAAATATAATTTGGCTCTCTTTCCTGTTGATAGCACATATTTTCTTCTTGACTACTGGCATCATGAAACATATCAAGAAACCACTTCTCAAACTGCCTCCATGATGAGATGGACTGCATAGGTAATGATTCATATTCTTCTTGTGCATTATTTTTTAATGACCATGCAAACAACTTCATGGCATCATCTTCTGTATGGAACTCATAATTATGAAGGACTATATGAAAAGCATCTGAATGATCAAGAGATGATTCATCATAATCTCCATAAAATTCAGGAACCCTCTGTGAAAGTTGTGAAAATAATTTATTAGAGTTGCATTGAAACTTTATGAGAACCAAAGGCCTGGTATCCACGGGAATCAAAAATATTTTTAACAAAATTCTAAACATCATGCAATAGATCTTCTATTACTAATTAGAAGATAATTTATCATCCCTTCTAGGCTATCTTCCTATCTCCTTCTGAGTTTTCTCCCTCAGTAGAGTCACTAATTGAAATTCTTTGTTCAATAGAGTCTCCACCTTCTTATCAGAAGGAAAATACTTATTATCTTCTGAGTTATTTTCTCCCAGTAGAGTCTTAAATATATCACTAGAGATTCTAGGTAGAATACCAAATTTTTTTTTTAAACAACTCCCCATCAGAGTTGCAAATCTGTTGGTGCTCAAATCAACAGATTGGATTTCCTATGCACTTGCCAATCCAATGCTTGGAAACCCAAGTGATTTGGCCAACTAACAAGTCACAACCAAGGAAAGGTTGGAACTTCTACAATTCTGACTCTGCAAAATCAAAGTTGGTAGGCCTATACCTTGACTTATCCTTCAAGTTACAAGGCTTTTTATAGAAGATAAGTAACACTTCAACCTTCTCTCTCAAGTATGGTAAGGCACTTGAAATAAATCTAATTGAAAGCAATATATCATGAACTGTAAATTGAAATAATTTAAGTAATTGAAAGAATGTTTAGTAAATGTGTATGTAATTTGAAATGAACAGATAGATAAGATATCAAAAACCTATAAACAATGAGCTAAATAACTACAATCCAAATAAGCAAGAAAGAATAGTGCCTTAATCAACCTTGGGCAATAGAGTCACTATTATTCCAATCTTATGTTCAACCTCAGAGACAATTTTATAAGAAAAATTATCACTTCAAAGGTGTTATGGAATGTACATGCAACCTAAAAAAAAATTCAGAGATATTTCAAAAGGGTAATACTTCTCAGATGACAGCCCAATTGACTGAGGCCTTAATCAATAGAATTTAACCATGCAATATGAGAAAACCAATTGAAAATATAGACTATGAATCAAACCAAGAAGAATGCACATCAAACTATTACTTTGAAGAGGTTCTATTGGTTTATCCAAGGGACTAATTGTAAAATGATTAATGAAACAATTGCATATATGAAGAAAAAAGACTTATCTTTATTGATTTAAAAAAAATAGTACATCTAGGTCCATGTTATAGTTGTTGATCCAAAACTATCCAAATATGTGAAATTGTATTATATTGTATTGTCTCTTTACATTTTAAATTATGTATATATATATATATATATATATGAGTTTCAGTAGCTTTCACACCTCTTTAGGGTGAAAAGACACAACCCTTATTACAAATTATTTTGAAAAAACAATAAATTAACTAAAAAATAACTACCTAACTTTCAGATTTGGCTTTGGATGAAAATCCAAAACACCTTGTGAAAAGCTAATATTTTTGTCGGAGATAGGAAATTTGATTTCCCGAACTGGGTCATTTTTAGATTTGTAAAATTCGACCATCTTCAGCCTCTGTCAGCATAATCTTTGTAGCAGGTCAAAATTCTAGCATTTTTTGAAGGCTTCGATCAGTTAGTTCTATTTATTTTTGTCACAAAGCTTCCTTCCTTAATTTTTTAGTATGGAGAAACTTGCTTCTTGACAATGGATGGGGATTTCTAAATTATCAAAATTTAGGGTACCATGAGAATAGATGGATAGGATGTGACAAAACCTTAATCAATAAATTGAATAACCATAATCAAACTAATGAATAGATTAGTGCCTTATTCTATCACGGAATAGAGTCAAAATCATCCCAATTCTACGTACAACCTCAAAGACAATTTGCAAGAAACATATCACTTCAAAGGTGTTCAAATGAGCATATATCTTAAGATAAATCCACAACTATTTCAATTGAATTTAACTTTTCAAAGGATAGACCGATTGATTGTGGCCACAAATCAATTGAATTCAACCATGCAAGATGAAAAGACCAATTGATAATAAAGTTGTAAATTTAATCAAAAGTATGCAATATCTAACTATCACTTTGAAGAAAATCAAAATATTTTATCCAAGGGACTAATTAAAAGTGAAGTTGAATCAATTCCCATAGTTGAAATAAAAATCACTTATCTTCATTGATTTTGAAAAAATGGTACATCCAAGTTTATGTTACAAGTTGTTGATCCAAATTTATCCAATTTTTAAAATTATATTATTTTTATTTCTATTTTTTTACATTTTACACCACATATATATGTGGATGAATGGTTTTCACACCCCTTTTGGGTGAAGAGACAACCACCTTATGTTAAAATTTAAAAACTTCTTTTGAAAAAACTAATCAACAAACAAACTAATAACTACCTATCTTTCGGATTTGGCTTTGGTCAAAAATCTATAAAAAATTGTATGAATATAATATTTTTACTGGAGATGGGAAATTTAATTTTTCGAACTGGGTCTATTTTAGATTTTCAATGTTTGATCATTTTCATTCTCTATCAACATCATCTTTACAGAAGGTCGAAATTCTAGCATCTTTGAAACCTTCGCTTATAGAATTTTGATTGTTTTTGTCACAAAGCTTCCTCCCTTAATACCTCAAATTTTAATTGAAAAGTAATATATTTTTGTATCCTATTTCATGTACTCCATCATATCATCAATTATTAGGCATGGAGTTTAGGGTGCCAATTTTTAGAATTTTATCACTATATAGGACTCCAACTTTTGCCAAAAATTTAGAGCTCCAACATGCTCTTTCTGGGGACGTATGCTCCCTGTGAGCATAGCGATATCTTAGTTATCTCTGGAGAAGTAGACCATTATTTTATTATCCTCTTCATAAAATATTTTTCTAAACTTAATTTGGTGGCCCCTGGCCTTCAAAATGAATATTATTCTTTTCCTCTGTCAAAAAAATTATTTTGTTCACGTAACACTTTGAATCTCCTGAATATGATATTACATCATTCCTTATCTTTATCAACAAGAGTATTTGAAAAAAAACAAATCTCAGAATTATTTAGCCCCAACATCTGATCCCTTGCTGTATTAGATATATCATCCTTATAAAGAATACTTAATGGTTCCACTTCATCAATGTCGTCTTTGCCTTTTGATTTATGTTTTTTTATTTGAGAAATCATCAGGTGCACTATGTTCTTTGCTAGATGGAGAATCCCTGTGCATATGATCAGTCATATGAGTATCTAAAAAAAGTTCTTTTTCTTGGATGTTTCCTTGCACACAATTTGCCCCATTTCTATTCTCCAGATACTGATTCTCCTCACATAAATTTTTTGAGGATAGCTCATATTCAAGAACTATTACTTCTCTTATATCAAGATTATGATTAGATAGGATATTTGGATAATTTTCAGAACTTTTCTTCAACATATTCTCATCAGTATGCTTGGTTTCTTAAACATATTCTCTTTAGTATGCTTGGTTATTTCAGTCTCATCTTCACAAGTCTAATAAAAATCTCACTCATAGGATGAACTAAATGATATCTTACCTTCTAAATGCATATTTTGAGTGTTATCAACTTCAAAATCATCACTAGGCTTGATACCTTCATTATGATGTTGATAGATTTGATTGTATAGAAAAAATCCTTCGCATAATGGATTCAAGAACATAGAGAACATAAATTTATCTTTCTCTACTTCCTCTTCAAACACTGGATTCAGGAACATAGAAAATTCAGGCACACCTTCATGAGAGTTTTCATCAAGATCATTGGATGTTTCATCAATAAGATTAATATCTTCATTGACATTATTTTATGAAACTTCCTATTGTTCATATGCTATATGTTGTTCTATTTTATCTCCTCTATTTTATTTTTGGACGTTATCATCTCCTTCATTTAGTACTCCCTGAATATATACTGATCCATCAACTTGCTTATCATGATAAAAAAAATTTTGAGCACTCTTCTCAACATGTTTTTGATATTCCATGTCTAACAAAATGAAATTTCTTCTATACTGAGAAGGTTTTCTTCCTCATCATCATGGTCATTGATACATGTTTCCATACACATCTCATCATGTACAAATTCTTCTTCAACTTGATCCAAATTTTCTTCCTCCATGTCATCATTCCTATCATTTTTATCTATTTCAACACAAATGTCAACAACCTTTTCATGTACAGGAGCCTTTTCAGTCTGATCATAAACTTCAGTTAGATTCAAATTTGGAGCACTTGTAAATTCTTCCCTATATTCATCATTTTGGTTTGACAATCTTTTTCAAAATGTCCAGACTTATTGCACCTATAGCAAACAACATTCCTTTGACCATTTCTATCTATCATCGATCTTTTATTTGTTGCGCACTATTTAGTAACATGCCCAAAACCATTACATGTGTAGTACTTTATACTACCTAGGTTGGAAGACAAGTTCCCCATGGCATTTATGCACTCACTTGCCTTATGACCTTGTTTATTACATGTGAAACATTAACCAATAAAATATGCTTGCTTTGATTCATCCTATTTATACAGTGCATGACTTTATGGAAAAAGTTATGGCAGATAGAACACTTGCCATAAATTCTTTGAGCATTAGGATGTCTTATAGTTGACCTTTTGTTCATCTTTTTATTAGATATAGGTTTCTTTGATGCATATTTTTAAGTTTCTCCTTCTTTATGTCCAAGATCTCTGCTTGAATTCACAAAGGGATCAATAACTAGGTGCTTGACTCAAATCAGGGAATGGACATCCTATCCGAGAAGCTATCTTCCTTGTTATGAAGGCTCATTTAATCATCAATCAAGAGATGTATTACTTGAAATGGGTCTACAAGATATATGCACTAAGTGTCTGCTCAAGCCATGCTATCTATGAAGCTGCAAGAATAAAGAACTGAAAGAAAAGCTAATCTATGGATGTAGGAAGAAAATACTTGGAAAGTAACTGAATTGAAATACTAGTGCCGAGTAAAAATAAACACTAGAATTAAAACTACGAGCTGGAGGAAATGAAACTAACACTACCAAGGATTACTCACCAAGTGGGCCCCTTGGACGAGTATCTAGAATTCAATTAAATGAAATGGATCTTCAACACTTCATTATTGTATTCATATGAAATAAGTATGAATGTATTCATAGAGCTGGAAAAACAAAACAAAGTAGACTATCTCAGAATCAAATGTAACATAATTAACTAATACCCTCCCCCTCACATATGAGAGTAGTGCTTATTTATAAAATAATAAATCCAACTTCTAACTAATCACACCAGGAGAATAGGTGGATACATTATTGCAACTAAGAAGTGGGAGTAAAAACATCCATAGAAATAGGAACAAGAACTGTTTCAACGAACATTAAGAACATATCCAACTTCCCACTAATTCCTATATTTTCTCAGTATTTAGAATAAAATATTGACTTAATCTTTTCCTGGTGGTCTCTAAGTGTATTCTTGAACTGGTTTCATCATTATTCCTTTAGCTGCAAGACCAGGTCTTCATGGATAAACATATGGATGCATGTTCAGTTTTGCTTCCTTTGATGAGCTGATCTTCATCAGAAATGTTTAATAGGAACAAGTTGACATATATCCAACATAGCATGCAACACATATTATTTTACCATTTGATTAATTATTCATTAAAACATAACTACAAATTATCATATATAAGTATATAGCATTTTAGAAAGGAATTAATGTTCAACAATATTTTTCCAAAGTTATGAAAACCCAAACCATGCGAGTAAAGTTCATGTGGCTGCATGCCACTGATCTACACCAAATGGTATCCAAGTCTTTTGAGGACATAAAACATAGTGCAATGAATAGGAAACATAGTGCATAAAAGACTATCCTATACTTTAGCAAGAGTTTATCAAAATAATGACAAATACTCATCCTATCAACCTCTTCTGCCACTTGGATTTCTTTGGATTTCAAGAAATTACTCTAGCTTGTTTGAGATTACCATAAAATTTTCTTTATAGTCATTTGCAATCACAAGTTCACTTCTCAGTTCTTCTTCAAGATCCGTTGCATCCTGTAAATTTGTAACAAGTCTATTGCATTCCTTAGATCTCTCTTTCAAGGATTGTTCTAGGTTTTCTTTATTTTTCCTCCATCTTCAATGTCTCTAGTCATCTTCATAACTATTGATGCCATCTCATGCTTCAAGTTATAATTTTCTTGTTTGAGCTTCTCACATTTTGCAGTTTTCTCTTTTAGCTCATGGCTTAGTTGTTCATCATCTGAAATTTATGATTCTTTTTCTATAATTTTATACTTTTAAAAATAAGATTCTAAACTTTTTTTTGAAACAAGTTTTGAACTTAAAAGGATTGCAATAAATAGTAATATTTAACCTTGAAATGTAAGTATGTAGAAACATAAAGTATTATTCTATCAAATCCACACAACACATCAAAACACAAATAGATATATAGATTGCACATGCAATCAGGCTCACTACCTAGAGCTCACTGCTCAAAATAGAGTAATTTGTGATACAACCCTAAGGAAGACTAAATGTCTTAAAAAATGATCACTACAATGATCTCAGATTGTTGAACTACCAAAGTAACATCAACTAATATCTGATTACAGTTCTGTGTAAGCTTAAATGTTGATATGATCCACAACCCAAAACTAATTTCCTTGTTACTTTGTTCTGCACTATCATAATATTAGATCTCTTTAAAAATGCATCAAATATTGTCTACACACTTCTCTCTCTATTTTTCAACAATCAAACTCTCTCAAAATATAACTGTTAAGAATGCCTTCTCAGATCTTCATAACTTTGTTGAATCTTACCATCATACCTTTAAATTAAGTGAGAAGCATCTATACACATCCCTTATACTTCCCCTAGATGCGCACTGCAAAATATTTCCTCTGTAGATCTCACCAGACCTTTTTGTGTATCCTACCAGTGTACTATGTTCTTCAGTCTGGACTTAGTTAGATCTTCAAATGACTTCTAGTAGGGGATCTAAATCTGTCATACATGTGTATACAATGTCTAAACATAATTTAGTTACCATGAAAGACAAAATTCACTCGCAATTTTCCTTCTATGCAGTGTCTCTTTCCAATAAAACTAGATCCCAACTTGACCATTAATACTATTACTATTCAAGGACCAAACACTAGTTGTGTTGTCACCACTTGTCATTTCAAAATCATAGTGAAAGGTGCCTCCAATTGATTTAATCCACCATAAGGTCATTATAACTTGCTAGGTCATCTAAAAAATACCCCGACACAAATCTCCATCTTTGAAATGCTCCGCATTTCACCAAACCATAAGAAATTCCTAGATAAAGCCCTACAACAACCATCTATCCCAAAGGACACAAACATCGAAGAATTCCAGACCATGGTTGGACATCTCTCCACCCTGCATCATTTAATTTCATAAAGAGGGATCTAGGAGCACATAAACCATCCCATAATGATCCTCTACATTTAGAAGTATTCATCCATCTCCACAAAGTCAAACACGTTTTGATTAATGGAGGAGATGGTCTAAATGTATGTACATAAAAATTGGTACAAGCACTAGGATACTCTAAAAGTTGCGTGGATGTAATTGAAAAGATCATAATTATGATGATGATGAATGTTTGTCCAAAGACATAATTACACTCCCAATCATACTAGGTCCTGTTCAGGCTTAGAATTGTCACCCTAACTTAGGCATTAGGGCTACACGACAATTCCATCCTAACCATGGAAACCTCTCCTAGCTGTGGGTAGGCTATGAGTGAAGAGGAATCTCCGGATTCTAGGCCGGTTCCTATAAAATATGGTATATCACTTCC
>MU225664.1:3958163-3980115 GCA_018584345.1 Thuja plicata | reverse complement strand
TTTCCTATAGTTTAAATTCAAATATTTAAACTTACTAATTAAATTCTTCCAATTAAATTAATTTAATTTCATTCAATAAAGCAATTCTAAATCAAAAAGAATTCAATTATCTCACATGTTGAAAATAATAATTAAATAAATGAATTAAATATTCAGTTATCTTCAAAGAGATAACTCCAATAAGATCACATGGGTTACTCCACCCATCTCTCTAGTCCACATGGGTAACTTCACCCACCTCTTCAGTTCAAAAAAGGTAACTCACCATTAGCTCTTTAGTCAACCAAACTCTATCTCCTCTTTACCAAATGAAGAGGTGGAGTTTACTGATGGCTTCTCCAGTTCCTTTTAATCTGAACCATTCATCTCCCTATCTCTGGGATTAATCTCAACCATTCATATCATCACCAATTCCTATATAATAAACTCTTCATAACCATTTGAAGGATCCAGGATTTCAAGCTCTCGTGTGCCATTACTATGTCAGTTTGGTTTTAGCATTCAAGCCATCTTGCGATCACACACCCATTTCAATTCACAAATTCTCGACGCTTCTCAAGTCATAGGCGCTGCCCCACCAATACTGAGCATCAAGAACAATATTTCAGAAGGAGTAGAGAGAGACAATAGAAGCTTCAAGCATCGTGGGGTTTGCATTTATTTGTTTTCCTTTCTCTTGCTTGTACATTTTATTGATCACGTTTCATTGTTATTCATTTTAGTAGTATTGTGTACTTGATTTACATCATTTATGAAACCTTTGCTACTAACCCTTGCCTTTGGAAAGCTTGAGAATCCACGGATCACGGAAGGAGGCATACAAGTAGCATCAATTTGCAATGGGAGAAATCAAATAGAAATAAATACTAAAAAAAAACTACGAATCAATAAATGTACAAGAAAATAAGAGGAAAAAAAATGAATGCAAACCCAATTGATTGAAGCTTCTATTGTCTCTCTCTAGTCCTTCCAAAATGTATTTGTGTGGGTAGCGTATTGAAATGTGTGATCACAAGATGACTTGGGAGCATCAAGAATAGGCTATTGAAATGTGTGATCACAAGATGAATTGAATGCTAGAACCAATCTAACAGAGTAATGGCGCATGTGAGCTTGAAATCCTAGATCCTTCAAATGGTTATGAAGGGTTTGTTATATAGGAATTGAGAATGATATGAATGGTTGAGATCAATCCCAAAGATAGAAAGATGAATGGTTGAGATCAAAGGGAACTGGAGAAGCCATCAGTAAACTCCACCTCTTCAACTGGGAGAGAGGAGATAGAGTTTGGTTAACTGAAGAGCTAATTTTGAGTTACCTTTTAGAACTTAAGAGGTGGGTGGAGAAACCCATGTGAACTGAAGAGATGGGTGTAGTAACCCATGTGATCTAATTAAAGTTATCTCTTTGAAGATAAATGAATATTTAATTCACTTTTGAAATTAAATTTTTCAACATTGGAGATAATTGAATTCTTTTTGTTTTAGAATTGCATAATTTGAATGAAATTAAATTAATTTAATTAGAAGAATTTAAATAGTAAGTTTAAATATTTCAATTTAAACTTTAGGAAATTGAATTTAATTAATTAATTAATGGAAATTAATCACTTAAGATTAAAATTAAATAAAATTAATTATTTAATTAATTTTGGGAATTTGATTAGATGATTTGGGCAATGAATTTAGAAGAAAATAGATGATTAATTAACGATTAAAAAACTGTTAATTAATAGATGAAATAAATTTTAGAAGAAAATAAATGATTAATTAACGATTAAAAAACCATTAATTAATAGATGAAAATTAGTGTTTTTAATGTCAAGTCGCAAGTCTGTCCATTTTAGGGTGTCTACAGTACCAACCTAAAAGGACCCACTTCCCACCAGGTACCCAATAATCAGGAAGCATCCATTGTTTCCTCATCTCAACACAGATTTTTGTCAGTCTCTAAAAAAAAATTTCTGAATCCACATCGGAACTCAAGATCCAAATTTAGGAAAAGATATGTGGAGAGTATACCTATTAAGACTCAATCCGTAATGCTCTGCCTGGGAACCCAGGATAACTAACCTAAACAAGAAACCAAGTTAATAGGATATTTTTTAAAAAATGTTTATAAACAATAATGTTAACAATGTGGAAGCAACAAATGAGATAACATGACATACACATAAGTGGAACTCAACAAAGGTTACAAGTCTCGAGGGTTCCTTGATGTAGAATTAATTAAGTAAAATAATCTACGAGAACAACTATAAAGAACTTAACATAAAGGATACAACAAGTGATTCCAACAATATACATCTCATATTATAAGACCACATATACAACTGAATCAACATCCACTGCACATGTCACAGGGTATGTAATTATAACTAATAATACAATATATCCTCAGGATGGATGTCAACCAATATACACATATGGTACAAGTAAAAAACTCATGAAACTGAACAAGTCTCCAGAAGAATAAGAAGATAGAAGAAGAACTGCAAAAATGATCGTCCAAGCATGAAGACAAACATCGGATCTCAATGGTAATAAGAATCACTACCACCTGACCGCATGGAACCAAAGGTCCACTCCCACTGTGCTAAGGAGATAATAATAGGCCCACTCACACGGGTATACAAAAAGAAGGCAAACATCTAAGGTATACAAGACCATCATAAAGAAATATATAGGAAGATTTTAGAAGCTCTCTGAATCACAAATAAGGAAATCTATAAAATACCAGAGGTAACCAACACACGTAGGATAACCTAAGTTGTATATAGGAAGGTGTTATCATGTACGTCTAACCCTTGAGTCTCATCCTAGAAATACCTCACTGGATCCTGGCACTCAAGTGACATACACGGTGTCAATGACCTCTCAAATTGACAAGGCCACTAACTATGCTCGAACCTGCACCTCACAAGGGGGAAAGCATCATGTCATCCTCCATCTTATCCTATAATAGTGGTCAAGCATGGGTGAGACATTATCTTATTAGATTATACTAATGCATCCTAATAACTTATTAAGTTATCACTTGTTAAAATTTACTTACAATAAATGATCCTAGCAGCCACTTGTGAGCTCCGACACTTATTGCAAGCCACCTCCTACTATACAACTAGGTAACCTACCCTAGGTTCAAAAAAAATATATCATAAAGGTATATCACAAACCTCATCACTGATTCCTTCTTATATATGGATACACCCTCAAAGAATCATAAACAATACCAAAGAGAAGAACATAACTCTCAAAAATTGGTTCTTTCCCATACACAAACTATCGGCTCTCAATTAACCAATACCACATAAAGTACCATCACATGATCACATAAGACTAGTTAAACAACCAGGTTGGGTAAAAAGATCAAGACTCAAAATCGATCTCAACAAGAACATGCACTGAAGCACACAAACATCATAGAAATAAAAAACCCAAAATCTCTTGTTTTACCTCCTGATAGCCAACTAATCCCAATAGACCACCGACACATAGCAGTATCGCAAAAAAGAAAGGAAACACAATCTTTTCAATCAGTCACTCAGAAAACACACCATCGCATAAATGAGTACGATTCTAAAAAGGTGATAAAATTTAGTGATAACATAGTGATAAACAAATTTATAATCATATTATACAAATTCATTTATCTAATAAAATTACTAATAACACTATAATTCAATTTTCCAAATAAAACGCACAGTAATACTCCTATAGATCAATTTATAAAATCTAACACATATAAATTAATCTATTTAATAATTACTATAATTTAAATATAATTATAAGTAATTTTTTTTTAAAATATAATTTCTAAAAATAGAATACCCACTGCATGCGAATTCAAAAAATAAGTTATTTATTTATAATTTTTTCATTATTTAAAAAAAAAATAGAATTTCTAAAAATAGAATTTCTAAAGAAACATAATTTCTAAAAATAGAATTCTATTGCATGCAAATTGACACAAACAAGAAAAACATTCTAAATTTAATATTTAATTTCTTTTCCAAGAAGAGTTTTCTATAAGCATGCAAATTGACATAAACAAGAAAAACATTCTAAATTTAATAATAATTTTCAAATAAAATCTTTGCATGCAAATTGATATAAACAAGAAAAGAATTCTAAATCTAATATTAATTTATTTTCAAAAAGGGTTTCTTTCTCAAGCATGCAAATTTAACTCAATTGACTTGTTTTCATGCAGATATGATCCCGATTTTGGCAAGAACATGGCAAAGGTGATTTTTCTACATTCAAGGTATGATATTAACATATCTGAGGGTTTAAACCCTTTCTTGGCAATAATCATCAATTTTCTTTAAAAAAAAACATTTTTCCCAAATTGAAACCCTAAGGGCAATTTTGAAACAAATTCATTTCCACATGAAAACCCTAATGCCCATTTTGTATCTAACACCATCAAATGAAACCTTTTTTTTCCCACAAGTACAAATCTAACACGCAAACATGAAAGAAACCACAAAATTGAACCAAGAGCATGTTTCTTCAAATTTACATCAATAAACCACACAATAATCAAACAAGGAAGATCACACAAAGGATCCTAGCTTTTCGGATGCATGGAAGACGGGGATTTGAAAGCTAGAATTAACATGAACAAGATCCTACCTCAATAACTGATGAGAGGAACAAAATCCATAATTCCAAGCAAAGAAGAATTTAAAAAATGCTCCAAAATACTCTTAAGCTTTCACAAATTCTTCATCACCTGATTGAACAACCTCCAAAATGGCTTCCAATCCAAGGATATAGAAAACCAAAAAATTAAGTTTTCAAAAAGTGAAAACCCTAAAGGGAATACAAATTATCTAATTAATAATTAAAAGAAATTCTTTATTTTCAATTTTCACTTAAAGCATGCATAACTCAACTTTATAATATCAAAGCAAAGTGTTAAATTGAAAATGCATGTGAGAATATTTCAATTAAATACATTAATTAATCATGCAACTTAAAACAATATTCAATAAATCAACTTTGCACAATTAATTACAATAATTGAATTTAATATTTATTAAATCTCAATTATTCAAATCAAGACTTAATAATTAAATTAATTAATTAAATATAAGAATTTAATTAATATTTAATTATTAAATAGCCACATATTTCATACATCAATGTTTTAACCTTATTAAAGGTGCAATAATTAACATTAATTTTTTCCATAAATATTCATTAAATAAATCAAGCCAACAACATCATTAAATCACCTGAAAACCATCTAAACAGATAAACAGCTGAACCAGACAACAACTGAAACACAAACACAAACACACCCAAACAGGTTCACCAATCCACGTCACTTGACAGATTCAAACACTAGGGTAGTTAGTCAGATTCTTGTCCATCTCTAGGACAAAATAAGGGTTTAGGGTATGGATTTGGACCTGAATATTATCTCCCCTCTCTTACCATTGAGATATTGTGATAGAGCACGCTCACACCTACCAATTTAGGCAAGACATAGCCCAGTACCTACAAACCTGTCATCACAAGACAAACATATCCATACATATAATATAACAAACAATGGTTGAGACTAGTTTATCATGTGGATCTTGCTGAAGCAAGTAACTATGACTCTGTCTCATACCATACCAAACACACCAAACAGTAATGTAAAACATCACAATGATCCATGTGCATATAAATATAGGGTCAGTATTGTCAGAAAACCTTAATCAAAATTGACATCATAACATAAACACAACTAACATGAAATAATCATAAATCATATGCAAATAGATGATGCAATGCAACTAACAATGGATCAATAACATAATGAAAAGAAATACATAAGTATCCTTAAAATCACCTGAAATAACCAACACAAACATAAAAAGGCCTAAAAGAGATCAGAAACTGAAATAGAAAGGTAGACTAAGGGGTAGGTATTACATCCTCCTCCCCTAAAATTAGGCTTACTCCTGGAAGCCGATAACTAAACAAGTAAAGAATCAAAAGGATTCACACCATAGTGCTACACCCCCTATTAATTATGATCAAACAAGAAGATACACCCAATTCATAATCATCAAAAGAATATACCAACGACAACAATCACTCATAGGGATAAAAAAATATGCCACTCTAGAGAAATCACATTTCACTCAAAGAGAAATAAAACAAGCAACAAGGAGTCCTTCAAACTAGGAATTCAATCACCACAACACACCACAAACAACATACATCAACTATCATGCTATAACAGATGAGACAGTCAAAATATCATCACCAAGTCTTCATCTAACCACACAAAACCAAATAAGTAAGCCATCCACTCACTATCAAAACACTCCTATAGATGATTACAAACTTCATGAGCAATGACGAGACAAGGGACCCTAGAGTTTCAATCAAATATCTTAGCACAATTTGAGCCTCAGTAGGTATCCACCTATAACAAACAAGACCAAACATCACACCTAAATCAAGTGGGAAGAAACACATACAAGAATAAGAGATCATGACCAATGACTCTAAAGACATGAGGATACATGTGCTAACATGCAATACTAACCATGCACTACCAACCTCACCCCATACTTATGGAAAACCAAGACAACCTCTTGAGAGAAAACTAAAACCAGCAATTTTCTTTTACCCAACAGTTTTCATAAGATGGGGTGACATACACGAAGAAGAAATTAAAGATGATATACCTTCCTGGCTCTACACAAATGTAGAACCTCCTAAGGTCACAATTCCAGTTCATGAATATGGATGGAGGTATATTATTGTACTAAAGCAAGGATATGATGGATCCTCTAGCCTTAGAAAGAACGATCAAGGAAATATAGGACCAATCACACCTACTCAAAATCTAAGGTTTTGTGGCTTGGGGTACAAACCACTAGAAGAAATTATTTTGAGTATCTCGTTGCTTCCTGATAATGACACTTGTGTTTATAATGAAGTTGAGGCATTTGAAGAGTACCATTCAGACTTTGAATCCCAAGAATATGAGTGGGATAGCACACACAAAACTAGTACCCTCCACCTCAACTTTGTCATTGACCTCTTATCTCTACAACACAAACCTACAAATCATAAAGCATGAATATAAAAATTATAGAATAGATATGAACCCTCATCTTCATCCTCGTTAGAGACCCATGAATCCGTTTCTGAGTCAATATCAACACCTTGATCAGACTTCCAATTTCCTCATTTAAAACCAAGGATATCATAGCCTTGGTCTAACCCGAATTGATCTATTGGGAACAATAAAATCCACCAACCATAGACACATTCAAGAAAAACAAAGAAATAAGTGATTTCTCATGACTGAGACAAGGCATGCCAATGGGAGACCATAAAGTAGGATTCAATATCAACTTGGACCAAGAAATGTATTTTGGGGAGTTATGTCAATCCTCTAGTCACAAAAATTAATAGAAAGAAAATATAAGGTTCTTAGGTGCTAATAGGAAGGCACCTTCCAATTGTAAAATAGTAAAAATAAAGGATGCATATGAAGGTGAAAACCTCTTTAAGGTGTCTGAGGATGGAGAGATTGAAATACTCGCTATTAGTGAAGAACAATCACCACTACTGGTAGAGAAAATACAAACCATCAACATAGGCACTGAAGAAACCCAAAGACTAATTCACTTGGCAGAGCCGTTAACACAAGAGGAAAGAGAACAATACATATAGCTCTTCAAAGATGGGCAAATCAAATTTTCTTGGTCATACTCTGACATGCCTAGATTAGATCCAAAACTAGTACTTCATCATCTACCACTAAAATCGGGGGAAAATACTTATAAATAGAAGCTCCAAAAAATGTATCCTAAGATAGTACTACTAGTCAAAGAAGAACTCACAAAAATTTTAGATGTGAGTTTTATCAGAACCATTGACTATGCTGAATGTATATCTAATCTCGTGCATGTATCCAAACACAATAGAGACATCAAAATCTACACAGACTTCAGGGAACTAAACCTGGCTTGTCCAAATGATGATTTCCGTTTTCCTAACATAGACATGATTGTTTACCTGACTTCTCAATACAAAATTCTCTCACTCATGTATGGATTCTCTAGATATAATCAAATTAAAATTGCACCAAAGGATCAACACAAAAAACATTTACTTGTGCTTGGGACACCTATTTCTAGTGTGTCATGCTCTACGGTTTGAAAATTTCTGGTGCCACACATCAAAGAGACAAGACTACTATCACAATGGAGGATTATGTAGGTGATATATTAGCAAAATCATTTGAAAGGAATCTGCATTTATCTGTATTAGAACCATTATTTGACAGACTTCAAGAATACAAGGTCAAATTAAACCCTAAAAAATGTGTCTTTAGAGTAACTTCAGACAAACTGTTAGGGTTCATTATCTTACATAAATGAATTGATATAGACCCAAAAAAGGTAAAAACTATAAATGAAATGCCTCCACCAAAAATACTCAAGAACCCAAGAAGTCCACAAGGCCGATTATAATTAGTCAGAAGGTTTATCTCACATCTGGCAGACAAGTGCCATCCATTTCAGTATCTACTTCACAAATGCATAAAATTTGAATGGACAAAAGAGTGTCAAAATTCATTTTAGATACCAACAAAATATCTTCTCTTAGCACCAGTCTTGGTGTCTCCTATTCTAGATCAACCCCTACTATTGTACATTTCAGTGACAGAGCACACTGGGGTCACTATTAGAAAAAAATGTTTCAAAAAGAAAAGAAAGGGCCATATACTACATCATTCAGAAACTCGTGACTTATGAGCTTAACTATATTACTATTGAGAGAGAATTTTTTGCTATAGTTTTTGCTTCCTAAAAACTCAAACACTACATGTTAAGTCATAAAAGATTCTAATTTACACGATTGACCCATTAAAATATTTGTTAAGAAAAGCAAACTTAACAGGGAGGCTTTCCAAATGGTTCATGATCCTAATAAAGTTTGACATAGACTATGTAGACAAAAATCCTTTTAAAGTTCAAGTTATCACAAATCAATTAGAAGATGCACCTTTTCCTTCAAGTCATCCAATGTTGATAGAATTCCCAGATGATGGCATATTTTATTTAGAAGAACAAAAGTAGTGGAAGTTATATTTTGATGGCTCCCACACCCATAAGTGATCATGTGTTGGATATTCTTGATTATTCCTCAAAGAGGCTCAATTCCTAGATCTTACAAGCTACAATTTGACTGCACCAACAATATTTCTAAATATGAAGCACTCAATCATAGGTTTGTTGACCATTGTGGAATGGAGGATCCAACATCTACAGGTATATGAAGATTCTCAATTGATAATCAACCATGTCAATGAAATTTATGACACCAAAGATGAAAAGATGGTTCCATATAAAGCCATGAAAGAATATGTTAAGCAATACTTTAAGCAAATATCATTTGAGAAAATCCTTAGATTCAGGAACAAGGCAACATATTCCATGGCCACTGTAGGATATTTTTTGTACATGCCACCCGAAGAAATACATTGTGAGTTCTTGGTTGAACAACTAATGGTCCCTTCTGACAAAGTCCCCACGTTGGAGATTGTGTGTGAAATTGTTGGTCTCGATTCCCCATGGTACCAAGAAATTAATGCTTACCTATGAAACCAAATCATTAACCTTGACCTTTCACAAAACCAAAATAATTCCTTAATAAGGAAAGCCTCTCATTACACTATCATATCCAATGCACTCTATAGAAATTTTTTGGATGGAACACTCTTACGATGCCTCAACTCAGAAGAATCACAAACAATGTTACCATAAGTACACACGGGTATTTGTGGTGTCCATTCTAGTGGTTAACCTTAACTAATTTTGTTTTGAGGATTGGGTACAATTGGCCCACTATGGATACTAGGGCCTGTAAATTCATCCACAAATGCAACAATTGTCAGAGACATAGTAAGATCATCCATGCACCAGCTCAAGGGCTGCAACTACTTACTTCACAATGGGGGCTCGATCTTGTTGGAAAGATTCATCCACTATCCTCTGATTGTCATAAATACATCATTATAACCACTGAGTATTTCACAAAGTGGATCGATTCAATTCTATTGACTTATGTAATTGGAAACCAATTTTCCAAGTTCATTCTGAACTATATCATTAGTTGGTATGGTGTACCACAAGTTATCATCGCATATAATGACAATCCATTAAAATAGAAATAGGTTGACAAAATTTGTGCCAAGTTTTGCATCAAACATCACTTTTCCTCACACTAATATTAACAAAGTAATGACCAAGTGGAGGCATCAAATAAAACCGTTCTAAAAATCCTAAAAAAGATAGTCAATGACGTTGGCCAGGACTGGAACCTAAAGTTGAATCCCTCCCACTAGGCATATCACAATAGTTTTTGTATACCAACAAGAGCCACTCTATATTCACTTGTCTATGGTATTGAATCTATTATGCCAATTGAGGTTGAGCTCCCATCATTGCGAGTGTCCCTTTCGAATGTCATTTTTGATTAGGAATACCGTATATCTAGACTGCATGAGCTATAATTGTCTATGAGAAAAGATACAATGCATTAACCCATTTATAGGCATATCAAAAACTTCTCTATAGAAGCTACAATAAAATTTTAGAGTCTGATCCTTAGACTTGGTACTTATGGAGAATTAAAAGAATCAAATGGAAAGAGAAACAAGGTAAGTTTGAACCTAACTGGTTGGGCCCCTACATCATCACAAAATTCTATAGGTCTAAAGCATATCAAATATCCACATTAGAGGGTCAACCTCTACCACACCCCATCAACAGATTGCATCTGCGCAAGTATTATACATGAATGTTAGAGTAGGCCTATTTCAAAAATATTAAAAAAAAATTCTATCCTTGATGAAAACCTGGCAAACAGGCATCTTGGGTGATACAAAAATATAAATACAAGAGAAATAAATTCATCATATGGTGAAAACCACTTCGATGGTGCCTTGGAAAATTACCATGGTGAAAAATAGGCAATCTGGTGCCATGTGTAGGGATCATTGCTCCATTATCTATCATCCATCCAACCTGGTATCACTTTTCATTTCACTTTGTAATAAATGCCTTTTACCATCTAACAGTGGTACAAAATTCATCAGTTTTCCTTTTTATGTCCCAAATTGAGTCATTCCATCACATCCATTTTATAATAAAATTCCTAGTCTTTCCTGACTGGGGCATCACAATGTCATGATCCATCAATGCCCTGAAAAAAAATTTAAAATTTGAAAAATGTATTTATTTTTTTAAATTTTTTTTGGAAAAAGACCTGAATTTTTTTTATAAAAACATTGAAAAAGAGTCTTGAGAAAACACCAAAAGCATAAAAAAAATCAAAACTATCAAAGACACGAATAAAAATTGAAAAACCATGAAAAATATGCAATAAATTCCTTTGTACATAAACTAAGTTCGTTCACATTTCAATAGGCATTGAACGATGTCATACAACAAGTCTAAGCTCTAAATGGAACCAAGTAAAAAATGTCAACTTGTCAATAGGTCCTCATCCAAACTGACCAATCTGTCTTATCTATCACGTCAACATCAATTCTTTTTTCAAAAGATCATCTTTTCCTAGACAAAGGATGAAAGCACTCGAAACTAGACAGGTCAGTCTAAAGCGAGGTATCTCATTCTTGGAACTAGACATCATCATCAATTGTCAATGTCATTGTCAAATAACTACAACATAGAAAAATAGTCAGTATGACTATTAACTTGTTGAGTCAAGTTGGTATTATTATGTCTTGATTTTTTAGAATTCACGTTCCTATGCATCTCTGTGATACCACAAGTGATTAGAAATGCTAGGATAGTTCATGAATTATTTTTCTTTGTCTGTTGTTTGTGGGGTGTTTTCCATGAAATATTAAAAGATCTTTTTGGGTGTCTATGATAAGTGCCTTCACATAGAATATATAATTACAAATAATATTTCAATAGGTAAAATGGTTGTGATATGCCCCACATACCTCGACTCTTAATGCTCGACCTAGATGAATTGGCCCACATTCGTTGTCTATTCAAAGTGCTTGTTAAAATGCAAGGGGATAATTATACCTAGATCATTCATATCCAGGTTAATGGTATTTAATTTTTATATAATAAAAGGGGCTCAATGGTGAAAGAAATTAATCAAATAAGTTGGAATTCAAAATTGGTTAAAATAATTTAATGTTTTAATCAAGATTAAATATCATTCTCTCATCTCCTAATCAATACTAACAAATTCTCTTAGTCATTCCTAACAAAATCCTTACGATAAAGTATCATGATATGACAAAAATACTGCATCCTTCATCCATAAGAATGTTAGTCCACATATATCATAAATCATACATATAGTACATGCCATAATTATGCATCCATCCATCATATAAATACATATGAAACATCAACTTCATTTACCATAGTCTATCATCTAGTCTATATTACATCTAAAATCATCTGCATAGTACCGAAAGACACATCATATAGTGCATATGAAAATACAAAAAAAAGTGCATAACACATCCGCATGAAATCAAATCATTTAGGAAATGCATACATCCATCACATGGACATAAGATAAAAACATATCATGAATTATTTAATATTATAACATAATCGTGTAGAACATATCATCATAGAAAATATGTGCATTATATAAAGCATAAAGTAAATTAGATCACATAAATATTATATAAGGCCGCCAAAATTACATCACACACACACACACACACACACACACACACACACACATATCTCAAAAATATTATGATACAATATCTAAAGGAGAGTTCGCAATCTCACAAAAAATATGCAATAGGTATCTACAATATCAACTCGTGCTATCTCTACCCTCTAGTCTCGAAGGTCTAGGTGGTATGAAAGTTGAAGGCCTAGCTTCAGTCTATCTAGGAGGTGCATATATACCTTTCTGGGAATCTCTAAGAGGCTGTACAACTACCCCATTTCTCTGTGATCTTTGATATCTCTATGATCTCCATGAAGTTGTATAGATCGAGACCCTCTGCTCAGTAGGAACAACATGCTCATAATGCCCTTTCCAATAGTCTATCTCCCTCTGTGCCTCCCTACCCTCTCAGTACAAGCATTCTATAGCCCTATGTAAGCTCAAATCTTGTACAACATCTATGATTTACCTCACATCTTCCTATGCCTATCTATATCTATCCTGCACTACCTGTACCTCAACCCACATACTCTCCCTTTCCTAATCCATATCCCTCTGCATCCACTCTATCCTCCCCTCAAAAACTATCACCCCTGTAGCATCCCAATAGCTCTGTGCCTCTACTATCTCTCCTTCAATCTCTCCCTCCTTGTCCACTAGGTCTACCTCACCTGCCATATATCCTCCGCTATTGTCTAGACTGAAAATGCATATAATCAGTGCTGGAACTCATGGATCCATGTGAGGAATGAGCCTATGCATATGCCACCATGCATCATACTCTATTGTGGTCCCTACATCTGCAATCACTGATTGCTAAGCTCACCTCACATGAGTCAGATTGGTGAACTATGCTACTATCATCACTATAGGGATCACTGGTCCCCAGTCTTTGACATCCATCATGCATCTAGAAAACTTCATTGACCCTACTGGTACTCCTTGTCTCTCTCCATACTATCTCAGTACCCTATTACAGAGTTGTATCTCAATGATCCGAGAATACTGAGTCAACCAACCAATAATATATCTCTCCTATCTAAAAAACTAGAGATGATAGTCCTCATCATCCCACACCAGATATTCAATGTACGGTATCCAGGTAAAAACCCTCATTGTGTCTAGTAAGTGTCTACAATACCTTAATTTACCCACCTATATGTGAACCATTGCATCATGATAATATACATAAGACTATCCTAGCTATATGGATGGTCTATCAAAAGAAAGTAACAATATAGCTATGTGGTCAAAGGACCACACTTGTAAAAGTGTGACTCCACACCCTAAAATCCAAGTCCCATGGTAGGAAATCTCATGTAACTGGTGATATACCATAGCTAGTACACATGGTCCCCGTGCATAAACTGTCCCTCACAACCACATCTCTATTACAATATCTCCTCAACCAAAAGGGAATCCATGCCCTCTCCTATCTGGAACCAAAACACCTTCCACAACCCCACAAAGAATCACAAATTATAGGTCATAGCCATCCATGTCTACCCAGCTGATGTCATACCCCCTAGCATTGAAATCTTCTACACTACAATCTAATAGGTCATAAAGACCCGCTCTACCTATCTGGATAGAGTACAAAAACCTCTCTCCCCAAATATGAATCCATAGAATCCTATACACATCCTCTAAAGTGATTGTGCAATCTCCCATAGGCACATGGAAGGAGGACATATCTGAGTTCCACCTCTTGCACAAAGAGGTGACAAGGCCCCTTTTTTCTCTAATTTTAGACATCAATATAGCATGGAGTAAAACAAGGCTATCTAAATGCTCACGCTCATCCTCATATAAACCTTGCCTATAAGATAATGTGTGGGGATGATTCTCCTAAGTAATCAAGACATCATCCCTAATCTACAAGTAAAAAATATAGTCCAAAGTCAATCCACATGCAAGTCAAAGTTAGGAATAAATAATGCATCTACACTACATCATTTACATATTCATATATCACATACATATATAAATAAAGCTAAAAGTGAGTCTATTGTACTTCATTCACAATCGTATATCACAGTGCATTAGAAAAATAAAACTTCATTTACATATATATCCATTAAATAAATTCCATCGCATTTAAAAATGTTGCCAAAACCCCATATAACTGTGACCAAACCCTATGTTCAAGTGCGTCACCTGCGCACCATGAATGTGGTGATTGTGCACTAAGTGTGCATTGCTTTGTTTTTTCAAGTGCGGCCTGATTAAAAGACACCCTAAAAAAATTTCTGAACAACTATGTCAAATTACATGCTCGAGTGCGTCATTTGTGACCACCGAGTGCGGTGTTTCCATCATAATATGACCTATCCCTTGTCTAGAACATGTAGAGAAATGATTCAAAATAAAAGAAAGGATGTCAAAATTCATGAGAGGTGGGGTGTTAGCTTCTCACTGATAGGTCCTGACCCACTCCCCGATGTGTACTCCATCCTCATAAGCTTCCATCACTGGAATTAAATCGCTTAGAGACTACTCCTTCCACACAAATTTCTCCAAAGCCAAAGTGCACAATGAATTTGAAAATGACCTCCAACTCCTATTGATAACCCCTACCCACCTCAATGTATGTGCACACATTAAATTTCTATTGTTTGAAATGTTTTTCACCTTCCCAAGTCCGTAACTTTTGCGTATGACCTCTATTTTCTAAACTGCGAGTTGTGTTGTGATCGTGGTCATAATATCAACTAAATGAGCCCATCATTACATTTTTTGCTCATTTATTTAAAGGCACACCATAATATCTAGTTACTAACATTTTTTCATAGGGGCAATATTGGGGCATGATTTTTTAAATTATTCTTTGAAACAATTCTAAAAAATGTTTAATCAGAGGGGCAAAATGTAGGCACTTAAGAATGACCCGTTGCTTTAACGCAATGATAGTATCATTCTTATTAAATTGATAAATAATCTTTATTATTTAATTAATGTACGTTCTTCTACTATATTCTAAATTCTAAATTCTAAATTCATTGTTTCTCTTTAATTTCATAATTAAGTGATTTTAATTAATTACTTAATTGTTAACGTCTAAACCAATAGTCATCAATTATTCTTCTATAAATTAATTATATAATTAACATTATTTAATTATTCTCTATGACATTTTAATTAATTAAATACTTGCATTATTCCCTCTTCATTATTATTACACCCACATAATAATCATTTTTAATAAATCGAATTCCCACTCATAATTAAATAAATAATATTTATTTAATTAAACTAATTATTCTTATAATAAATAAATAAGTTTAATTATTAATTTACATTCCCCCATGTGCAAATAAATAAATTATTTTATTTATATAATCATATTTATTCTTCCACTTCTGACTAATATTAAGTTCCAGTTAACTTCCTAATCACTCTTCTCTGACTGATCAATCAATTCAACTATCAAATCAATCTATTTAGTCTTCTAATCCATCTAATCAGACTTCTGGTCAATCAATCTAGTCAACTCTTCAATCAATTCACTTTGATCAATCTATTCTCTTAATAGATCAATCTATTCTTTTAACAAAACAATAAAGTGAGTCAAACTCTCAATCAATCCGAGTTTAACTCTTCAATAATTGATAATCGGTCCCACCAATCATGGAATCCTGATTTGAAACCCAAAAATTATTATAAATAGAGAGCTTATTGTAATATTTGGTAACCACACACATACTTTGAACTCTTATCCTGTCCCATTGAGCACTCTTTCTGAGACTCCACATTGCTTTAAGAAGGAGAACGAGGGAGGATTACTAGTTTTCATATGCTTTTATTGAGATGGATTTTATTAGTTGATTGTTTATGCTTTCCTTTCCATCATTTCCTCTTTTGATATTGGAGGTTTTACACTAACTATTATTGACTGATCTTTGTGTGGTAAGATTATTGTTCAATTGTAGCTTACAGATTCCAAGATTACCTCTGATTACAATGATAAGGAATTATTTGACTATATTAACAACTAGAAATAATTTTTTATTTGGATTTTTAAGTTTTGAGAAATGATCAAGGACAATGCAAGACTATGATGAGGAATGATTTTTCTATAGTAGCAACTAGAAATGAAACTTTTTTTTTATAATTTTTTTTGGTTTTAGAAAATGATCAAGGACAATTAAAGATTGTGATGATGAATGATTTGATTTTAATAACAACTAGAAAAGAATTTTATTTATAGATTTTTTGGTTTTGGGAAATAATCAAGGACAATGCAAGACTATGATGATGAATGATTTGACTATTGCAACAACTAGAAAGGAAACTATTTTTTTTTTAATTTTTTGGTTTTTGAAAATGATCAAGGACAATGCAAGACTATGATGAGGAATGATTTGCCTATAGTAGCAACTAGAAATGAAACTTTTTAATTTTTTAATTTTTTTGGTTTTAGAAAATGATCAAGGACAATGAAAGATTGTGATGAGGAATGATTTGATTTTAATAACAACTAGAAAAGAATTTTTTAATAGATTTTTTGGTTTTGGGAAATGATCAAGGACAATGCAAGACTATGACGAGGAATGATTTGACTATTGCAACAACTAGAAAGGAAACTATTTTATTTTTTGGTTTTTGAAAATGATCAAGGACAACGCAAGGCTATGATGAGGAATTATTTGACTATAGTAAGAATTATGGTACGAACAAATAAACCCTAATGGAAAATCTATTTTTCTGAGAGTATGACCTTAGGAGTTATCTTAAATGATTGGAGAAATTCTTTGAACTCCAAGTAGTGGTGAAAAATGACCAGATATTGATTGGTGACAAAAGGAAAATTTGATAAGAGAGCTAAAAAAGAATCTAGAAAGCATTATAGAAAAAACCAAAAAGGTATACTCTCTTGTCTCCAAGAGGTAACTCTAATGATAAAGATGTCCAAACCTGAGGAATGCAAGACCTAATAGATACTTTGGAATATGCAAGGTAACCCTAATGATGAGATATGCATGCAAAAGGAAAATAAACCTAATGATGATGATGAAAAAAGGTAGGAAACCCTAATGACGATGATGCAAGGATGGAATTAAAAAAAAAAAGGATAACCTAAAAGATGCAAGATTATGACCTAGGAATGCAAAAGCCTTAATGAAATGGGAAGTTTTATGATGCCAAATAAATAGATGGTAATTTTTTATAGTATGAAAATTTGTGTAAGGAACCCTGATATAGATCTCAAAATTTATGATTTGAAACCCTAATTTTATCAGTCAAATATGTCAAAATATTTACAGATGCGTCAAATTGACTGAGACAAAGTAATGTTCTAGATTGGTAAAAAATAGTAGGCAATTGCATTGAATAGTCTAAGATAATTGATGTTTTTGATAGATATAAATACAGGTTTTGAATGGGCCCCAAAACCATTTACAAAAGATTCTCAAAAAAGATAAGCATTAACAACCCAGACAAATAATGAAAGCCTGCATTGAGACAAAAGGCAGGACCCCAACCAAAAAGCTAAGAAACCAAAAGACAAAAAAACAAAGCTGGAAACAAAAAATAGAAAAACGACCAACAAACTACCAGCAACCGACCAAGAGCTACATTTTGTTCATCTTGGCCTTCTCAGCCTCATTCTGCATATCCTCCTCAACCTCTTTTTGCTTATCCTCCATCTTTTGGATAGCATCTTTGATACTTTTCAGCTCCTTAGGGGTTTTAGGCAGCGTACATTTAAGGCTTCTTCTAGTTCTAGTTCCTGGTCCAGAGCTCTCAGCATCATCAGCCAAAGTGATAGTAGTATTTTCCAGCATTTTGCTCTCCAAGTAATTATAAATGGCCTTCAAGTTCATAACTGAGACTTTAAGTCCCTCATCATTGTTATTGACTAGTAAAACAAGAAATTGTGGAGTAGAATGGGTCAGTTATGGCTCTGAAAATAACAACTGCCACTTAGAATTATTCAATTGTATAGTAGAAAGAGACAATTGCGACGTGTCTGAGTATAGTTTTGTGTCAAGTTGTTTTGCAAGATTTGTAATAAACACAAAGAACAAACATACAAAAATATGGCTATTGTGAACTCTCAGAAAGCCAAGGTTTGAAGGACTGGGGGCCACAATTATCCCAATTCAATCAATTGGTATTTCACAACAAATAAAATAGTTTGAGAACATGTACAAATTAGGCTAGAAAGTGGTTATACTTGCTGGATCCCCAATTGAAATTATCCATATGCTGGATCAAAGTGAGTAACTAGAGAATCAAGTGTCATTGAATCCCTTCTACAACACAAGAATCACTTGACCTCATACCCTAAAGATCCATAGATCTTATGAACTGAAGTATTTATGTTTCCACTATGATGGTACATAAGGGGTGTCTTAAAAGGTTTGACCCTTTTGCACTAGCAAATATGAGATTTTTGGTCACTGCAACTATTGGTGTTTAATAAGGGATTTTATTTAGGTGGCCATACATAAAAAAAAATTCCCAATTAAGGGGCCTCCTAGATCTTAAAACAAGGTTTTTTACCTCTTACAATAAGGATTTTTATGTATCACATGGATACTAATGGAAACTTTCGTTGGTGTGACACATCCACACCTATTGATTATGACTTTAGTAAAAATCACATTTTTATATAGTGGTCGAAAGTAGCTTGGCCTTGGCTTGTTACCAGTTGGGTCATTCCCTTGGGTGAGTACTTTTTCCTACAAGATAGACCCTCTAATAAAATTTGGGCATTGTTGTCATTTTTCAATGCAATGGTAATTCAACCACATGTGCACAAGTGTGCAAAACAATTCAAGTACAACTAATTATCCTTTAACAAATTGAAGCGTGATGGGAAAACAAGTAGGTTTATAAATTTTCCTTTTTTTAATATTCTCCACCAATCCATGCCACAAGCTAAGAATAAAGGTTAATCAATAAAAAATCTTAATCTATAAAATTGAAAGAAAGCCAAAAACTAGAAAATTAAACAAGAAAGCATAAAATCACACAAATTAAAGAAAACCTTATACCTAAATTTACCAATTGATTGTGGCCCAAATATTCTGATTGTGTTATTTGATGTATGTCATTGTGTATCCAAGGTCAACAACCGCATCACCAAAATTGTCGATTATGTTATTTGTTAGTCAATTGTGTCCAATCTCCTGCAAAACACATAGAAAATAGAAAACACAAAAACATAGAGTCGAAATTGAGCGATTGTGTATTTAAATTAAACAATTGCGACAGATAATTTGTCGATTGCATTGATTTATCTGTAATTACGTCAAAAGAATCTATATTTGCAAAAACTCAAAATCACTCCAAAAGTAGAAAATAAAAAAATTGTTCATGTTGGGTTCACCATTTGTGAGGAGGGAAAATTGGATTAATGAATAATACTTGCAAAAGAGATTAGAGGATCCAACCACAAAAAATCCTACTCTCAGTCAAGAAAGAAAGAAAAACATGATAATCTAATGCATAATAAAAATTATAAAAGATATCATAAAAATCTTATTTTTGGATTCTCATATTTTCTCCCAAATAATGATAGCACAAAGATTCTAGAATTGTGGTTAGAAAAAAATGAAGAATCACTTTCATTTTATAGATTTTTGGATTCAAACTAACAATTCAAATTAAGGAGCACAAACTAATGATGAATGCCCATGATTGATTGTGACAAGACTGATTGGACATATTACTCAGGCTAATTTATAGTTGATTGCCAACATGACTAGATTTATTGAATACATAAATTGGATGATTGACTGATAACTAGTTGAATGACTGAAAACTAAATGTCTAACTGATTGCATGACTCAAAAGTCTGATTTGATTGAATTTTTAGTCAATGAGAGTTGAAGAGGTGAGACTGAAGAATATAATTAGCATTAAATAATTAAAAATTATTTAATTATACATGAGAGAGAATAATAAAATAAATATTTTATTTATTTTTTATAGACTTAGCTTTGCAAAAAAAGAATAATTAAATAAAATAATCATTTATTTAATTACAGAAGGACTTATTAATAAATTAAATAATTAAAATAATTATTTAATTAGGATGATAAAAACAAGGAGATGATAATTTAATTAAATAATTAAAAATTATTTAATTAAAGTTGGAAAAAGGAATCCGTTAAATAGTAAAAATTATTTAATTAATATTAGAAAAAATTAATGGAATATTAAATGGATGTCAAATAATTAAATAATTAATTAAAATTATTTAATTATGGATAATTGGAGGAAATGTTGAATTTAAATTAGAAGAATGACATAAATTAATTAAATAATAAAAATTATTTTAATTAATTAATATGAAAATCAGTAAAGATATCAGACACCGACGATGAGACATATTTAAGTGTCTTTATACATATACATACTATAAGTAGGGAAAATTGTTAGTATGCATTTATAAAAAGATCAACCACGAAAGCCTCAAATCATATTCAAAACAACCCTAATCATTCAATGAAGCATTTAAATGAGACTTGCATAAAAAATAGCACAAAAATGTAAAATCCCATCATGCAAACTCAATAGTGCTCCATTGTTCTTCTTTCTCCTCCAAATTAATGTTGCTCTTGATAGAAGAATTACACTAATAATGTTCAAAAGGGAAGTATAACAAATTTGATAATAATGAGGATACTCCAATCGTGGTTAGCCAAAAACGAAGAAGAAAGTCCATTAAATAGAAAATTGACTCAAACTGAATAGGAAAAATATAGAAACAAACACATAAGAGGGAACAAAAGAGCCAATAGTCAATAACAAAAGGCCAGATATTAAAACTAATTTGCCAATTTCCCATAAAAACACAAAATATATTTAAATAAAATCATATTTAAATATGAAATAAAATGAGACAAATAAAAGCCATTTGAATTTTAAAATATTTATATGTAAATTAAAATAAATAAACAAAAACTATTTGTCTAAGGGGACATTATGAAATAGGGAAATTAATTAAATGATTAGTTTCCTAGGGAAAAACATTAGGATATTAATTAAATAATCATAAAATTTGTTAAATTAAACACATCAAAATGACAAAAGGCGGTAGGACCAAAATAAATGATGGGATAAAAGATAAATAAAAATATTTAAAATGACTTAAAAATGGTAAAAATGGCCAAAATAGTTTAATGGAATAAAAGACGAGTAAAAAAGGGACCTAGAGGTGTTGACCATTTTTAGGTGTCTACATTTTGCCCCTGTTTGAGACAATGCGATTCTAAGCATTTCTTCAAAGAAAAATT